>CM038682.1:89290709-89525167 GCA_021605205.1 Aegilops longissima
CATAGATAAACTTGATCATAAACCCATAATTCATCGAATCTCGACAAACACACCGCAAAAAGAGTTTACATCGAATAGATCTCCACAAGAGAGGGGGAGAACATTGTATTGAGATCCAAAAAGAGAGAAGAATCCATCTAGCTAATAACTATGGACCCGTAGGTCTGTGGTAAACTACTCACAACTCATCGGAGGGGCAATGATGTTGATGTAGAGGCCCTCCGTGGTTGATTCCCCCTCCGGTAGAGTGCCGGCAAAGGCTCCAAGATGGGATCTCGCGGATACAGAAGGTTACGGCGGTGGAAATTGTGTTTCGTGGTGCTCCTGGATGTTTTCGGGGTACGTAGGGATATATAGGAGGAAGAAGTACGTCGGTGGCCGCCCGAGGGGCCCACGAGACTGGGGGGGCACGCCCTACTGGGGGGGCGCGCCCTCCTATCTCGTGGGGCCCCGGAGGCTTCTTGACTTGCACTCCAAGCTCTCAGGATCACGTTTGTTCCAAAAATCACGCTCCCGAAGGTTTCATTCTGTTTGGACTCCGTTTGATATTCCTTTTCTTCGAAATACTGAAATAGGCAAAAAAACAGCAATATGGGCTGGGCCTCCGGTTAGTAGGTTAGTCCCAAAAATGATATAAATGTGTAAAATAAAGCCCATAAACATCCAAAAGGGGTAATATAATAGCATGGAACAATCAAAAATTATAGATACGTTGGAGACGTATCAAGCATCCCCAAGCTTAAGTTCTGCTCGTCCTCGAGTAGGTAAATGATAAAAAGAGAATTTTTTATGTGGAATGCTACCAAGCATATTTCATAATGTAATTTTCTTTATTGTGGCATGAATTTTCAGATCCAAATGAATACAAAATAAAAGTTCATATTGACATAAGAAATAGTAATACTTCAAGCATACTAACCAAAGTAATCACGTCTTCTCAAAATAACATGGCTAAAGAAAGTTATCCCTACAAAATCATATAGTCCGGCTATTCTCTATCTTCATCACACAAAGTATTTAATCATGCACAACCCCGATGACAAGCCAAGCAATTGTTTCATACTTTAATAATCTCAAACTTTTTCAACTTTCACGCAATACATGAGCGTGAACCATGGACATAGCACTATATGTGGAATAGAATGGTTGTTGTGGAGAAGACAAAAAAGGAGAAGATAGTCTCACATCAACTCGGCATATCAACAGGCTATGGAGATGCCCATTAATAGATATGAATGTGAGTGAGTAGGGATTGCCATGCAACGGATGCACTAGAGCTATAAATATATGAAAGCTCAATAAAAGAAACTAAGTGGGGTGCATCTAACTTGTTTGCTCACGAAGACCTAGGGCACTTTTGAGGAAGCCCATCATTGGAATATACAAGCCAAGTTCTATTATAAAAAATTCCCACTAGTATATGAATGTGACAACATATGAGACTCTCTAACATGAAGATCAGGGTGCTATATTGAAGCACAAGTGTGGAAAAAGAGATAGTAGCATTGTCCCTTCTCTCTTTTTCTGTCATTTTTATTTTTATTCTTCTTTCTTTTTTTTCTTTTTTTTCTTTGGCCTTTTTTTTCTTTTTGGCCGTTCTCTCTTTTTTTTTGTAAAGTCCGAAGTCTCAACCCGACTTGTGGGGAATCATAGTCTTCATCATCCTTTCCTCACTAGGACAATGCTCTAATAATGAAGATCATCACACTTTTATGGATTTACAACTCAAAGCTAGAACAAGATATGACTCTATATGAATGCCTCCGGTGGTGTACCGGGATATGCAATGAATCAAGAGCGACATGTATGAAAATTATGAAGGTGGCCTTGCCACAAATACGATGTCAAATACATGATCATGCAAAACCAATATGACAATAAATGCGTGTCATATGAACGGAACGGTGGAAAGTTGCATGGTAATATATCTCAGAATGGCTATGGAAATGCCATAATAGGTAGGTATGGTGGCTGTTTTGAGGAAGGTAAATGGTGGGTGTATGGTACCGGCGAAAATTGTGTGGTAAAAGAGAGGCTAGCAATGGTGGAAGGGTGAAAGAGTGCGTATAATCCATGGACTCAATATTAATAAAAAGAACTCATATACTTGTTGCAAAAATTTAGAAGTCATCAAAAACCAAAGTACTACGCGCATGATCCTAGGGGGATAGATTGGTAGGAAAAGACCATCGCTCGTCCCCGACCGCCACTCATAAGGAAGACAATCAATAAATAAAATTGTGCTCCAACTTCATCACAAAGCGGTTCACCATACTGCATGCTACGGGAATCACAAACTTCAACACAAGCATTCTTTAAATTCATAATCACCCAACTAGCATGACTTTAATATCACTACCTCCATATCTCAAAACAATTATCAAGTATCAAATTGATCATAGCATCCAATTCACTTTCTATGATAGTTTTTATTATACCCAACTTGGATGCTCATCATTCTAGGACCAACTTTATGATCATAGCAAATACCATGCTGTTCTGAAAGACTCTCAAAATAATATAAGTGAAGCATGAGATACTAGCAATTTCTTCAAAATTAAGACACCACCGTGCTCTAAAAGATATAAGTGAAGCACTAGAGCCAGAACTATTAAGCTCAAAAGATATAAGTGAAGCACATAGTGTATTCTAGCAAATCCTAATCAAATAGGCTTCTCCCAAAAGGTGTGTACAGCAAGGGTGATTGTGGTAAACTAAAAAGAAAATACTAATATAATACACGACGCTCTAAGCAAAACACATATCATGTGGCGAATAAAAATATAGCTTCAAGTAAAGTTACCAATGAACGAAGACGAAAGAGAGGATGCCTTCCCGGGGCATCCCCAAGCTTAGGCTTTTGGCTATCCTTGAATATCTTGGGGTGCCATTGGCATCCCCAAGCTTAGGCTCTTGCCACTCCTTATTCCATTGTCCATAAAAGCTTTACCCAAAACTTGAAAAGTTCACAACACAAAACTCAACAGGAAATCTTATAAGCTCCGTTATTGAAAGAAAACAAAACCACCACATAAGGTACTGCAATGAACTCATTCTTTATTTATATTGTTGTTAAACCTACTGTATTCCAACTTCTTTATGGTTTATAAACTAATTTACTAGCCATAGATGCATTGAAATAAGCAAACAACACACGAAAAACAGAATCTGTCAAAAACAGAACAGTCTGTAGCAATCTGTAACTAACGCAAACTTCTCGAACTCTAAAAATCCTACAAAAATAGGAAGTCCTGGAAAATTTGTCTAATGAACATCATAAAAAAGAATCAACACAAAATCACGTTCTTGTGATTTAAAAAAACTATATTCGTGCGTGAAAAGTTTCTGTTTTTCAGCAGAATCAAATCAACTATCATCGTAGGTTATCCTATAGGTTCTACTTGGCACAAACACTAATTAAAATATAAAAACACATCTAAACAGAAGTTAGATGCAATATTTATTGCTAAATAGGAGCAAAAACAAAAAAGAAAAAGAAAAATTGGGTTGCCTCCCAACTAGCGCTATCGTTTAACGCCCCTAGCTAGGCATAAAAACAAAGATAGATCTAACGAGTGCCATCTTTGGCACTAAATTCATAAGTAGCACGCATGATAGATTCATAAGATAATTTGACTTTGTTTCTTGGAAAGTTCTCCATGCCTTTCTTTAATGGAAATTGGAATCTAATATTCCCTTCCTTCATATCAATAATTGCACCAATCATTCTAAGAAAGGTCTACCAAGAATAATAGGGCAAGAAAGATTGCAATCTATATCAAGAACGATAAAATCAACGGGCACCAAATTTCTATTTGCAACAATAAGAACATCATTGATCCTTCCCATAGGCTTTTTAATGGTGGAATTCGCAAGGTGCAAATTTAAAAAGCAATCATCAAGATCATGGAAACCTAGAATATCACATAAAGTTTTCGGAATCGTTGAAACACTAGCACCCAAATCACACAAAGCAAAATACCCATAATCTTTCATTCTAATCTTTATAGTAGGTTCCCACTCATCATTAAGTTTTCTAGGTATATAAACTTCCAAATTAAGTTTTTCATCATAAGATTGCATCAAGGCATCAACAATATGTTTGGTAAAAGCTTTATTTTGACTATAAGCATGAGGAGAATTAACAACGGATTGCAACAAGGAAATACAAACTTTTAAAGAGAAATTATCATAATCATATTCCTTGAAATCCGAGATAGTAGGTTCAATATTATTAGAAGTAGAGGATTCTCCAATATCACTTTTACCAAATTTAACATCAAGATCTAAAGACTCCGAATTTTTGGGACGCCTTCTAGGCAAAGTTGATTCATCATCACTCCCATAATCATCAAAATTCATATTGCAAAACATAGATCTAATCGGAGATGCATCAATAACTTTAAGATCCTCATCATTATTTTCATGAAGACTAAAAGAACACGCTTTTATAAAGCTTTCTTTTTTAGCACGCAATCTAGCGGTTCTTTCCTTGCACTCGTCAATGGAAATTCTCATTACTTTGAGAGACTCATTGATATCATGCTTAGGAGAAGAAGATCCAAGTTTAAGAGAATTAACATCAAGCGAAAGTCTATCAACGTTCCTAGCCAAATCATCAACTTTGAGCAATGTTTCTTCAAGCAAAGAATTAAAATTCTTTTGAGAAATCATAAATTCTTTCACACTATCTCAAAATCAAAGGGCATCTTATTAAAATTACCAGAAGAATTATTGTAGGAATTTCCATAATTATTAGAGGGATTACTAGGGAACAGTCTAGCATTAAAATTTCCTCTATAAGCGTTGTTTCCAAAACTATTCCTACCAACAAAATTCACATCCATAGATTCATTATTATTCTCAATCAAGGAGGACAAAGGCATATCATTGGGATCAAGAGGAGCATTTTTAGTAGCAAAAATTTTCATAAGTTCATCCATCTTTCCACTCAAAACATTAATTTCTTCTATAGCATGCACTTTTTTACTAGAAGATCTTTCGGTGTGCCATTGAGAATAATTAGCCATAATATTATCAAGTAATTTTGTAGCATCTCCTAACATGATTTCAGTAAACGTGCCTCCCGCGGCCGAATCTAAGAGATTTCTAGAAGCAAAGTTCAAACCGGAAAAAAAAATTGTATGATCATCCATAAATTCAAACCATGAGTAGGGCAATTGCGAAGCATCAATTTCATTCTTTCCCAAGATTGGGCAACATGCTCATGATCAAGTCGTTTAAAATTCATAATATGGTTCCTAAGAGTGATGATCTTAGCGGGAGGAAAATACTTAGAGATAAAAGCATCTTTGCACTTGTTCCAAGAATCAATACTATTTTTAGGCAAAGACGAAAACCAAACTTTAGCACGACCTCTAAGTGAAAACAGAAATAACTTCAATTTGACAATATTGTTATCCGTATCTTTCTTCTTTTGCATATCACACAAATCAACAAAATTGTTTAGATGAGTAGCGGCATCTTCACTAAGAAGGCCGGCAAATTGATCTTTCATAACAAGATTTAGCAAAGCGGTATTGATTTCACAAGACTCAACATCATTAAGAGGAGCAATCGGAGTACTAAGGAAATCATTATTAATGGTATTCGAGAAATCACACAACTTGGTATTATCTTGCGCCATGGCAACAAGTAATCCAACACACAAGCAAACAGAAAAACGGCAAGCGAAAAAGAGAGGAGGAGATTGGGAAAGAGAGGGCGAATAAAACGGAAAGGGTGAAGTGGGGGAGAGGAAAACGAGAGGCAAATGGCAAATAATGTTAATGCGAGGGAGATGGGTTTGTGATGGGTACTTGGTATGTCTTGACTTGAGAGAAGACCTCCCCGGCAACGGTGCCAGAAATCCTTCTTGCTGCATCTTGAGCTTGCGTTGGTTTTCCTCGAAGAGGAGAGGGTGATGCAGCAAAGTGTAGCGTAAGTATTTCCCTCAGTTTTGAGAACCAAGGTATCAATCCAGTAGGAGGCTGCTCAAAAGTCCCACGCACCTACACAAACAAACTGAGAACTCGCAACCAATGCAATAAAGGGGTTGTCAATCCCTTCACGGCCACTTGCGAAAGAAATATCTAATAAAGATAGTATGATAAGATAAATATATTTTTGGTATTTTATAAGATAGATGCAAATAAAGTAGATTGAAAGCAAATACGATAAGAGATAGAACCGGGGGCCATAGGTTTCACTAGAGGCTTCTCTCAAGATAGCATAAGTATTACGGTGGGTGAAAAAATTACTGTCGAGCAATTGATAGAAAAGCGCATAGTTATGAGATTATCTAGGCATGATCATGTATATAGGCATCACGTCCATAACAAGTAGACCAACTCCTGCCTGCATCTACTACTATTACTCCACACATCGACCGACTCCTGCCTGCATCTAGAGTATTAAGTTCATAAGAACAGAGTAATGCATTAAGCAAGATGACATGATGTAGAGGGATAAACACATGCAATATGGTATAAACCCCATCTTGTTATCCTCGATGGCAACAATACAATATGTGTCTTGCAACCCTTTCTGTCACTGGGTAAGAACACCACAAGATTGAACCCAATGCTAAGCACTTCTCCCATGGCAAGAAGAACCAATCTAGTAGGCCAAACCAAACTGATAATTCGAAGATACTTGCAAAGATAACTCAATCATACATAAAAGAATTCAGAGAAGATTCAAATATTATTCATAGATAAACTTGTTCATAAACCCACAATTCATCGGATCTCGACAAACACACCGCAAAAAGAGTTTACATCGAATAGATCTCCACAAGAGAGGGGAGGAACATTGTATTGAGATCCAAAAAGAGAGAAGAAGCCGTCTAGCTAATAACTATGGACCCGTAGGTCTGTGGTAAACTACTCACAACTCATCGGAGGGGCAAGGATGTTGATGTAGAGGCCCTCCGTGGTTGATTCCCCCTCCGGCAGAGTGCCGGCGAAGGCTCCAAGATGGGATCTCGCGGATACAGAAGGTTACGCCGGTGGAAATTGTGTTTCATGGTGCTCCTGGATGTTTTCGGGGTACTTAGGTATATATAGGAGGAATAAGTACGTAGGTGGCCGCCCGAGGGGCCCACGAGACAGGGGGCGTGCCCTACAGGGGGGCGCCCTCCTATCTCGTGGGGCCCTCGGAGGCTTCATGACTTGCACTCCAGGCTCTCCGGATCACGTTTGTTCCGAAAATCACGCTCCCGAAGGTTTCATTCCGTTGGGACTCCGTTTGATATTCCTTTTCTTCGAAATACTAAAATAGGCAAAAAAAACAGCAATATGGGTTGGGCCTCCGGTTAGTAGGTTAGTCCCAAAAATGATATAAATGTGTGAAATAAAGCCCATAAACATCCAAAAGGGGTAATATAATAGCATGGAACAATTAAAAATTATAGATACGTTGGAGACGTATCACCATTTCATCAAAGCACCAAGATTCCAACTCCATTTTGCTCTCTTCTGTCCATCACTGGAACTCTGAAGTTTGCACCCTTACTAGCATCCTCTGGATAGACAAAATGCCATGGATTGTAACACATGCAAGTCCTTGGTTTCATTTCCATCAGATGGAAATCCTATTGTCATCCATGTTTCATATCTCATGATTGAAATATGTATTAATTGCTAGTTCAACCCGAACCGACTTTATGCATCGCTACGATGAAAACAACCTCATCGTAGTCAACTCTTGAACTTGTTATTTCAACAAGTCGAGCTTTATGGATAAAACATTTTTATCCGTATCAGTTTTAAGTTCCATAAATGTTCGTTAGACTCTAAGTCTTCCGAAAGGTGTATCAAGGTTTTAATCTTGAATCACTTATATGGAAACTAACTCGGGTTGTATTGGCATTTAGCCAATTCTGGAGTCAGGGCCCATCAACGCTTCCTTGTGTATCGTAGGTATAATGTTGTCTAACAACAATATCTCGCTTATGACCGAGAGGTTTGCACGAGCCTTGCCTACGTGGTTCAGCTGCAAGTTCGACCGAAGTTCATACATTTTATTATAGAGACTTCTGTATCAGTCGCAGTAGAAAACTCTGGAATTACTTCCAAGATCTCTTTCCTTTGATCTGATGACGAAGATACTGTTTACCTCATTGAGTTGCACTATTCTCCCACTCACCTTTTTGAAAGAACCATTCTCTTTAAAAGCACACCGTTTCGCGGCAAAACTATTTGCCTCGGTATAGTGAGGGAGGAATACCCAAAATTTTGGTATAACCTACAAAGTTGCACTTGTCTGATTTGGAATAGGTTTGTAACCTTTTACACAAGCCCCATATTCCAAATGTTAAAAAAAATATAACATGGTTGGGCGTACCATACCATGGCTTAATTTCAACAGACCCGATGTAGCTCTTTTCAGTGTAAAAGCCGTAGTCTCTAAAGTATCACTTTAAAAGGGATAATGTCAAATTTATTTACGTCATCTTTGACCTTACCATGTCATAAATGGTTTGATTACATCTTCACAGACATTCCACTCATAGTGGTGTTCCGGAAGGTGTAAGTTATGGAACTCTTTTCACAACTCATCAGACATTCGCTAAACTTGTAACTCAGATATACCTTTCTGCAATCAAATTGTAGAAACATAATTTCCTTCTTACAATAACTTATACTTCATTTTTGAAAACCTTTTGAATGATTTCAAAAGATCCAGACTTATGTCTCATCAAGCAAATATCCATATATCTACTTGAGTCATTTCTGAAGATATATAAATCCACTTCTTGCAACAACATTTATTGAACTACACACATCAAAATGTATGATCGCCAATAAGTTTGTTGCTCACTCCTTATGGACTGTGAACGGTATTTCAGTCACTTCACTTTTCATAGGAAAGTTGCAAGTGTCAGATGATTCAAAATCAAAAAGACTTCAAAATCCATCATAATGGAATTTTCCATGCAGGTTTCTCCAATGTGAGCAAATGTAGTGCCACACTTGTGTGGTATTCTTTTAGTCTTGCGACATTTAGCGTCAGTGTTACGGATGTATCATATTACCATCAATATTCATAACATACATCCCATCTTGGATGGAAGCATGGCCCTTCATGTTATTCATAATACTTAACAAAAATTGTTGTTTTTATGAACAACTCTTTTGCAACAAACATTGTGCAATGGGCTAGAGTGTATGAAACTCTAAAATGAATTATGAAAGTAAACCTAGAGGTATTGTATTATTATCAATATTCATAACATACATCTCATTCATAATGAAAGTATGGCCCTTGTGTTATTCATAACATCGAACATAAAAAAGTTCTCTTATGAACAACCTTCTTGCAAGATACCTTATGCAATGGGCTAGAGTTTGTAAAACTCTAAATGAATTATGAAAATAAATACAGATGGCAATACACCGATGGAAGGTATAGTAACACTTACTATGTTCCCTGTGTATACCTTAACCTCATTTCTGGCCAGTCTTTCAGGCCATAGTAGCTCTTACATTGATTCGCAACAGAATGCAATCTAGCGGGTATCTTTGTGATTAACTCACAATACAAAAGAATTAGTGATTAACATGTTTAACCATAATTCCCAAGAACTATATCTTTGACCAGCCTACTATACATCAAAAACTTGTATGACATTCATACATGAGCTGGATATTCCAGTCATCTTTCTTTCTGCCTTTATACTTCTAACAGTTTAACTTTTAGTATTTCTCCTACTCACAAAAGAAGCACCCAACTTAAGAGTGGTGTTAGCCCCGGACTTCCTAGGCGTGTAAGTCATACTAACACCCTTTGGACACTTCCTTTCTCTTTAAGTTGTTGTTTTATTCGCCTTCCATTATATGATAGGCGTTCTTCTGGATCCCTTTCCCAACAGTCAAATGCATAGTAAACACTTTTACTAATACTTGCAAACAAACATTGCTTTGTTTGTATCTGAAAATAATTTTCAGTTCCATGAATATCATATAACTATCCCAACTTTTGAAGTTTGGGTTTCATGGAAGCAAACATATTCCACTTGACCGAAACATAATTCTAGCTTTTGGATCGAAGGACGAGAGTCACATGATCCACAACATTAGCGGGAGGATACGGAAAGCATGCGATAGGGCAAAGTCCTTCTCGGCACTTTTGAGGACAATCCTCACATTACGTTACCAAACGTAAAGTTTTAACCAGATATTTAACAGCTATTCAATTTTAACAGGGAAGGTGGAAACGCGAGCCATTATTCTACAACTATTTTGCAAGAAACACTTAGACAGTGTTCATAATTAATTGCACTGAGAATTAAACATGTTAATTCAACAGTGCGCTCCCACTCAAATCAATATCTCTCATAATTAATTTAGAGTGATACAAGATCCAGACTTCAATTCATCGCCATAGAATCATCATCTCATAACGGGAATTTTAATCAGTAGGCCAACTTGCCGATCACATATCTATGTGACTCTTGCTCATCTTTCGATGCGTGTGTTCCGAGCTCAGACGATCCTGCCATGAACGCCAAGACAACCAAGTGATCTTGCTGCGAGGTCTCGACCTCACCCGCCTCACACTTCTCTAGTCGTCGTACCCATGCATCCATGGCGCACCCCGAAAAGATAGGTGCCGTGACGGTGCTACACTTGGGAGAACACTAACTACTTGATATTTTAGTGAGAGATCACCCTAATAAAAAGCAACTATCGCGCAATCGAAAAGGGTGCATCAAAGGGATAAACATCTCAGGAAATTCATAATAGCATGATATGGTATAGCCCTTTATGACGGAGAAGTCTTTCATTCCTTCGTCTTCGGCATTCGCGTCGGTGTTCACCTTCACGAAGATTACCACCACCTTGTCGATGCACCAGATAAAATTGCTATCTCTATAGCTAATAAAATAAGTGCATTACTTAACATTGACACGCAGGTCATTAAAGTGACAATCATATGGCTCCAGCCATCATGCCGAATCATGACACGCAGGTCATGTTAATTACATCATATAGTCATTTCATACATAACCAAATTGAATATGAGCATTGCTATACCACATCATATGCACATCCTGCAAAACCAAGTTAGACGCCTCTAATTGGTTTATGTAAAATTTTATTTTACGTGGCTTCTAAGGTTTTCACTTAAACCGCAACTACCAACGTTTTATCATCAAGTATGATTATTCAAGTTGCTAGATTAACATCTCGGGGTGTATGAAACACGAGATAATTAAATCTCAAGCCCCATACTAAACTTCTTCATACGCATGACCCCTGTGCAGATCATATCTGCAATGCCCTTTCATCTGTGAATTTCATCTTTCTTTTGACTACGGCAGAACCCAAAGAACTGATAGCACTTCCATGATCAATCAGGATCACGGATTGCCAGAACTTTGTCAAATTCCACCATGTTGTCTCGAGATTGAGAAAACGCAAATTCTAGGGAAGCAACAAGAACGTCGGGTAACAGATTTCATCTGTCACCCGCATAAATAATTTTCAGCAATAGATCTCATCTACTACCTAATTATATTATGCAATGCCCATACTTCTCCATGTATTCTAGATCGAAACTTGCATCTATGCATAGCACGGCTCTTGATGCCACTGTAGGGTAACGCAGTAGAAAACAAAAAAAAATCCGACCTACGCACCAGCCCAGGACCACTATGGAGACTGCATACATGGTTTGATCTTTTTCATTACCGACTCGTAGCGCAGCGGGAAGTAGAGTCGATGACGATCGGCGGTGCAGATCCCCGTAGCTAGGATTTACAACCTCCCAACCGCGAGGATGTATACCCTCATCTGCTCCTCAAACAGCCCTCCGGGAGGCGGTCGAACAGCCCCCCGGACGGTGTTGCGACAGCCTTCGGGAGGACCTTCGAAACTCGAACGGTCACTCGGACAGCCCTTCGGGAGGACCTTCGAAACTCGGACGGTCACACGGACAGCCCTTCGGGAGGCACTCACGAACTAAGACCGAAACTACGATCTCTCAATAGAGTTGCACACATACGGTGTCATCTATTCGGCAGGGTTTCACCGTCTAGAACTAGTTCCCACCGGAACCTAGACAGCCTTTCGGCTTTACGAAACTATTTCGCGGGGAGGGAGAGAGAAGCCATATCATTGCAATGGCACTTGTATGTGAGAAAGAATGAGTGTGGAGAGTGCCACTCCACCTCTATTTATAGGAAAACCCAAGGGGTAGGGGACACATGAAAAACCCAAAATGTCCACACTTTATGTCACACATAAAAGGGCATAAAGGGCATAAAGGGATGACAAGTGGAGCCCCATGGAGGAGCTGCACCGTCCAACGTCCCACCCTCATGGGGGCCCCCCAAAGGGGGTTCCTTGATCCCCATGTCCTTCTAGAAGCCTTTTGGGAAAATCCCCAAAAGGTGTCTTTCCATAAATATCCCAAAAAGCACTTCCACTATTCATAACGACATTTTTCAGCGTCCGTTCGAATTGAAAATATTTGTGTGGGATTAGAACATTTCCAGTACCCACCATAATGATTTTCAACGCATTCTGGAACAATTCCAGTTTAGTGATTTTCATCTGCGAAAAGCATCCGAACCGTTCCAAAGAGCTCAAATATTTCCGGTTTTATTTCGAAAATTCCAAAAGTTTCCGAATGATTCGGCACCTCCAAGAATTATCGGGCATGTGCCAAACCATTTTGACTTAATGGCAACCCCAAACAACTATTTCGGTTTAATCAAACTCACCCGTGACCTCTCTCTCTTAAACTTTTCCACTGTCTCAAACTTTTCGTGTCCGAAACTTTTTCGATGATTTTCTCTCGCACTCGACCTAGTATTCGAAGATAGATGACCCTTGCTGCAGGACCCTATAGGTTCGGTGAAGTATAGACATGACCCGTAACCCTTCCGATCAATGATCAACATCGGAGCCGTGGACACCCATATTGACCCCTATACCCACATGAATAAATATTCGAGTGAACCTCCAGTTGCAGTGAGCTATTCCTGTTGCTTCGCGATATGTCACAAACACCCGAGGTGAGATTTGTCGCATCCCCGTGGACGAACCATTTGTCTACCATGCAAGTTACCTCGCACGGTTTTGTTCTCGCTTCCGTGTCCCGCATCCCAAAGGATCAAATCACACCGTGGTCCGCCGCACGATGATGGATACCGTAATACCGAGAGGGCCCGAGAATATCTCTCCATCGTTGGAGGAGCAAATCCCAATCTTGAGCTATCAAGTTACTTGACACACATTTCCGTGAACCCGTAAGCCGCCGTAATAGCCACCCATTTACGGATGACGTTTAACAAACCCCAAAGTTCATGAAGAAAGCATGAAGAAACTCGATACTCTCATGGTTTAAGGAATTATGCAAATGTTAACCATCTCTGCGTTATGCACCATTAACTTGTGACGAATGAATCTCATAGCATAACATCAATCCGTGTCGATTCAACACAAATTTTCTCCTAACATTGTGCCCTCAAAGTTGCTGGCATTGACATGCCCATGATCAGGAAAACAGGACCATCATGCAACACTTGAGCTAGTCTTAGAGCTAGACTAAGAATAATTCCTACCGTTCATTATTCCACACCTCGAAGCCTCATGGATATTGCAGACTCGAGAATCATTGCAGTTATAGCATGGAACATAAACATATTTATGAACTCGGAGATAAATAATATCATTTATTATTGCCTCTAGGGCATATCTCCTACATCCCAGCCCAACCCACCCATTGATTCCCTCCGTGTCGGCCCGGCGTGGCCGTTTCCCCCCTTCGGGACACGGCGGCAGCGACGCCCGTGAGGGGGGCACACCCCGGAGCCGCGTACCGAGTGCCTGCGCCTGCCACCATGCTTCCACAACTGTAGGAGGGCCCACCACAACACCTGGCGGCATTGCTACCCCCACCCCGCCAGGTACCCCGTCCCATCTAACCCTGACACAGACGACCGTGGGGTCTAGCCCTTTGACTTTCGCCGGACGGGGTTTGATCGGTGGACCTTTTCACCTGGTTGTCATAGCGTAGTCCATAGCTACACCCCCCAACACCGTCCTGGCCCAACCCACCCCAAGATTCCCTCCGTGTCGGCCCGACGTGGTCGTTTCCCTCCTCCGGGACATGCCGGCAGCAACGCCCGTGAGGGGGGCACCCCCCGGAGCCACGTGCCGGGTGCCTGCGCCTGCCACCACTCTTCCACAACCGTAGGAGGGCCCACCGCAACACTTGGCGGCATTGCTACCCCCCCCCCCTCCCCCGAGGTACACCGTCCCGTCTAACCCTGACATTGATGACCGCCGGGTCTAGCCATTTGACTTTCATCGGATGGGGTTTGACCGGTAGACCTTTTCACCTGGTTGTCATAGCCCAGCCCATAGCTACACCCCCAACACTGTCCCGGCCCAACCCACCCAAAGATTCCCTCCCTGTCGGCCCGACGTGGCCTTTTCCCCCCTCCGGACACGGCGGCAGCGACGCCCGTGAGGGGGGCACACCTCGGAGCCGCGTGTCGGGTGCTTGCGCCTGCCACCACTCTTCCACAACCGTAGGAGGGCCCACCGCAACACCTGGCGGCATTGCTACCCCCCCTCCACCAGGTACCCCGTCCCGTCTAACGCTGACACACACGACTGCCCGGTCTAGCCCTTTGACTTCCATGGGACGGGGTTTGACCGGTGGACCTTTTCACCTAGTCGTCATAGCCCAGCCCATAACTACACCCGCCAACACCGTCCCGGCCCAACCCACCCAAAGATTCCCTCCGTGTCGGCCCGACGTGACTGTTTCCCCCCTCCGGGACACGGCGGTAGCGACGCCCGTGAGGGGGGCACACCCCGGAGCCGCGTGCCGGGTGCCTGCGCCTGCCACAACGCTTCCGCAACCGTAGGATGGCCCACCGTAACACCTGGCGGCATTGCTACCCCCCTAGGTACCCCGTCTCGTCTAACCCTCACACAGAAGTCCACCGGGTCTAGCCCTTTGACTTCCGCCGGACGGGTCGTTGTCATAGACCAACCCATACCTACACCCCAAAACACGGTATGGACCAAACCAACCAATAGATTCCCTACGTGTCGGCCCGACGTGGCCATTTCCCCCCTACGGGACACGGCAGCAGCGACGCCCGTGAGGGGGGGGCACACCCCGGCCGCACGTCGGGTGCCTGCACCTGCCACCACGCTTCGACAACTGTAGGAGGGCCCACGGCAACACCTAGCGGCATTGCTACCCCCCCCCCCAGGTACCCCGTCCCGTCTAACCCTGACATAGACGACCGCGGGGTCTAGCCCGTTGACTTTCATCGGACGGGGTTTGACCAGTCGACCTTTTCACCTGGTTGTCATCGCCCAGCCCATAGCTACTGTCACAGCCCCAGATCGGCCTTGCTTGACTTTGCTTGCTCATCATGTCATCATGTTTAAATTTCTAAGGAACTTGAAATGGGGATTGCCTAAACCCTAGCATTAAAGGAATTCACTAGGTTCAACCAAAATATTTCCAAGAATCCAAATGACTTCCAAAAATGTTCATCATTCTTGGAAAATGTCGAAACAAGAACTGAGGTGATGCACATTTTCCATGACATATTGGGCTCTGGATTTAAGTCATACCTTATTTGCATTTGGGCATTTAAATTTTATATATTATATTAAATGTCCAAATATTCATGAACTGAAATTCTGGTTATTGGAAATAATCCAATTAGTGGCCACAAGCAGTCTCATGATTTTTGAAAGTGCATAGGTATTTTAAATAAAGCCCTGAAAATTTACAGAATAATAGAAAACTGAAATAATTAGAAAAAGAGAGAGAGAAAGGATCCAGCCACTTACTCGGCGATCCCACTGGCAGCCCACTCACTGCTAGGCCCACCACCACCGCACTGTTTTCAACCTCCCCGCCAAGAGGCGGAGGGCGTGTGCCACCACTGCCAAGCCGCGCCGCCACCTCCCGCCACTGCTGCCGCCGCTGAGGCACCCGAGGGTGCCACGGACTCCCCTCGACCCCTTGCACCTCTCCTCTCTCCCGGGACTCCTCTCCTCCTCTGCTCGCTTCATGGCGCCACCGAGTGCTGCCGTTGACGCCGCCGCCACCACCGCAGCCAACGCCTCTCCCTCAACCTCCCGAGCAGCCCAGAAACTCCGCCACTCCGTCCTCGACCCCCTCACCGAGCCACGCCCCTCCAGAAACCCCCGAACGTCCTCACCGGGCTCGTCTTCAACCTCCCGACGGCGAGATCGACTTCGCTGCCCCGCCAACTCCAATCCTTCCCCGAGCCCGTTTCGACGCCCTCTGCACTCGACGTGAGCTCCTGCTCCTTCTCCCTCTCCCCGTTTGCTCTGCTGCACGCCAGAAGCTGCCACACACCGCTTGCCGCAAGACGCGCCGCCGAGCTTCTCGCTGCCGAGGCCACTTCCACTCGAGCTCGAAACCGAGCGCATCACCGCGCTCAGCGCATCACCATGGGGTCGTAGCGGCCATACGTTGCTCCTGTTGTGCCCTACGGCGTCGAATCCGTCGACGTCCGAACTCCGGCCGCCGCGCCTCCCGCCGTCGGCGTCGCTTCCGTGCACCTCAGCCACCGCCGCTTGCTACGTTGGAAGCGCACAAGCATGCTCTTCGCGTAGAGCCCCTCCACCGCCCGAACGGTCGCCGGAGGAGGAATTCCGACGACCTTCGCCGCGACTGGCCTCGCCGGCAGCCTTAACTCCGGCCAATCACCGGTTGGGCACTAATCAAATTACCCCCCCCCCCAGGGTCACTAACAAGTGGGCCCCGGCCCTTGTAATTTTTTGTTAAGGTTTTAAACTAAACCTAACTAACTCTTTTAGCCCCTGAGTCACTGACCAGTGGACCCCACTGGTCAGGTTTGACCTAGAGGCGCCTAGTTGACCTGCTGACATCAGGGTGATTTCATGCTGACGCAATAACCCATTTTCTAGATTTATTACAATTCAGGAAATTCCAGAAAATAGCTCAAACTTCTAAAATTCATAGAAATTCAACCGTAACTCCAAATGAGATAAATTATATATGAAAAATGATCAGAAAAATCCAATCTATCCATCTGTACCATTTCCATGCATGTTAGAACAACTTATAGCTGCTGTTTAGCACAAATCATATAAATGGCATTTAAACTCTCACATATGAAGTTTGAATTTGAACCTAGGGTTCAAACCAACTCCATTTAACATGTTGCTATTTGCATTAGCTCAAAATACAGCATATTGACATGTCATGGTCATGCATCATATTGTTGCATCGCATTGATTGTGTTCTTTCTTGTTTGCCGGTAATTGTCCCCTCTCGGTAGACGCTGTACCGACGATGAGTTCGATGACACCGATGAAGAACTATAATATCTTCAGAAGTGCTAGGCAAGCAAAACCCCCTTGTTCATTCTGATACAGTCCCACTCTCTCGCTCCTGCTCTCTTTTACTGCATTAGGACAACAAGATTCATCTGTTACTTGCTGCGGTAGCTGAACCCCTTTATCCTCTGCATGACCTGTCATTCCACAGTAAATAGATGAAACCCACTAGCATGAGTAGGAGTTGTTTGAGCCCTGTTGTGCCTACTCATTCATGCTTGTTTGTCATGCCAGCTACTGCTTAGAGTTGAGTCAGGTCTGATTCATCGGGAATGAATTGGAATAGTTGTGTGAACATGTACTACTATGTGTGAGCTAAGTGTGTGAACACGATTTGGTAAAGGTAGCGGTGAGAGGCCATGTAGGAGTACATGGTGGGTTGTCTCATTGCAGCCGTCCTCAGGAACTGAGTTCTATGTTTGTGATCCTTGAAACAGTTACTACCACGCATTGGGCCCAAACCAATGGACCCTCTCGGCTTCTTAACCACCCTTGTTCTCTGTCCAGAGTTGCAACTAGTTTCGTGTTTGTAGGATATGTGTTGGAGGCCGTATGTGGCGCTGACCCTAGGGGTGGGCTATGATGCGGTAGATACACCGTGGCCCGTGTAAAATCAATGCCTGCTTGGTATCTCGGGAACCCCGCACACATCGTTCGGGGCCGTTAGTGGAAACCTCGGCCGGACTCCCTGCGGATGGAACCCGAATAGGCAATAAACCTGGACTAGGGACTTGAGTGTTTAGGTAGACTGTGGCCGACACCCACGCTGGGCTTCCGCTTGAAGGTTGCCGAGTACATGTCGTGTAAACGACGGTAAGTGGTGAGAGCGTGTGTGAAGAAGTACACCCCTGCAGGGTTATAAATGATCTATTCGAATATCCGTGTCCGTGGAAAAGGACTTCTGGGTTGCCTATATCAGTTCATAGACAAGTGAAAGTGGATACTCTAAAATGTGCAAGATAAGCGTGAGTGCTATGGATGGCGTTCTCGTAGGGAGACGGGAGCGGGTCCATAGTGGTGTATTGATATGGTGAATATGTGGACTCGTGTGCGCCACCTCAAAAGAGTTACTTGCAGTCGTAGTTCAGGATAGCCATCGAGTCAAAGCTGGCTTGCTGCAGTCAAACTCCACCAACCCCTTTGTTGATAATAATGCATATGTAGGTAGTTCTGATGTAAGTCTTGCTAAGTACATTTGTACTCACGTTTGCTTATTTTATGTTTTGCAGAGAGACGTCAGTCTCGCTAGTAGTTCCGCTTGGACTTCGACGTTTAGCTTGTTACCTCAGCTACGATCTTGTGCCCTCGGCAGGATCTGGCAGATAGTCAGGCTTCTCAGCCTTTTTCATTTGTAGATGTCTGTACTCAGACATGTTAAGCTTCCGCTTGTGCCTTGACTTGTATGTTTCGAGTGTTGGGTCATGAGACCCATGTTTGTAATATCTCGCCCTCGGAGCCTAATGAATAAATATTTGAGTCGTAGAGTTATGTTGTGATGCCATGTTGTATTTACACATATTGAGCATATTGTGTGTATGTTTGAAATGCTTGGTATGTGTGGATCCGACAATCTAGTTGTTTATCCTTGGCAGCCTCTCATATGGGGAAATGTAGTCTAGTGCTTCCCGAGCGATAGTAATCCGCTACAGCCCAGTTCACCGAGTCCTGCTAGCCCAAAGACTACTGCTTGGACACTTGACTGGCCAGCATGTGTTTCACTTCGTTCCTATGTCCGTTCCTTCGGGAAATGTCACGCGTGATATTCGAGTCCTGCCTAGCCTGCTACAGCCGGGTTACGAGTCCTGTTAGCCCAGTGCTACAGCCCGGATTCATACGTTGATGACCGACATGCTCGATGTGATTCATGTATGCCTGTCCCCATGGGTTAGTACCGCTTTGGGTTCACGACTAGCCATGTCGGCCCGGGTTCTCTGTCATATGGATGCTAGCGACACTATCATATACGTGAGCCAAAAGGCTTAAACGGTCCCGTGCCATGCTAAGGCGACACCTGTGGGAATACCGTGCGTGAGGCCGCAAAGTGATATGAGGTGTTACCGCTAGTTCGATGTGACTTGGAATCGGGTCCTAACAGCGTTGGTATCGAGCCCGATCGCTCAGAGGATTACCAAGGCAAACTGGTCAAGTTGAGTCTAGAAATGCTTTAGTTATGTAAGGAATTGATTGTGGAAGGAACGAAAGCTCTTTTTACTCCTTATACCTCATGGCCTTCTCGATCCGAGTCAACCTCTTCTCTTCTACGGGGTTTAAGATCTAGGCTTCTCATCTATCTATCAGGATGACGTGTTACTAATCCATAGACCTTTAAGATTGTTGGTTTTAATCCCCAGTCCAGTTCCTACTATTTCTGTATGATAACTGTTGATCTCGGAACCTTGATATTGTGATGTTGAGTGGTTTTGCCACCATTTTTGCAGGATGTCTCAAATCATTTTGAGCATTTACAGCCGTTATGCTGTCCGAGTCATCCCAGGTCTCTAAATAGTCTGATGCATTTGCAAATCCTTTCCTTCCGTTCCCGATGTCCTTTTTGGTCAGAATAAGCACACTAATCGGTAAGTTGAGGTACTTTGTTGCCTCGGCGTAGATGTTGGAGCTATTATTATGACCCTAGGTGTTTAGGAAGTCACCTAGCAATTTAGCAATGCTTTTGTATCCCCAGTGTGATGATTCTGGCCATTATTCTTGAAAGCATCCCGTGATGTTATTAGTTAGTAGGCATTCTATTCCTGGGTTCTTGAACCCGAGATTCACCCTACTTACTTCATGTTGATAGTAATTGCTAGCTCCCTTAGGTTATTAGTAACCTTTGCATTAGTCCTCAAGGTCCGTGGTATTTCTTTCTTTCGAATACCATGAACCAATAAGGCAGAAGTGCCTCGCTGAATCGAAGGATCACAATCAGAGTGCTCTCGATGAGTTCTCCATCCATAATTGTGAATCTGCCAGTTCTACCCTTTCTGCATGGATTATCCGGAAGAAATGTTGAGCTTTGCTCGACATACTAATCTGTGCATCCACAACTCAGAAAATTATATGTTCCTTTGGGTTGTTCTCTTTAGTTGTATTCCGACCCTCCTCTATCAGTTGATAACCAAGAGTATGTGTGCATTTGTGTTCATCGATGCCCTCTTACTCTTGTGGTCCGTCAAGCCATTCTATTTCGGAATGACTAGGAGAAACAAACTCCAGTACCTCATCCATTTCTAGGAATGGGTCAAAGTAGTTGTATCCCGCAGATCAAAATGCCAATTCAGCTTTGTTCTGTTCTACCTTGGAGTATTACCCCCTTTATGTCAGAATTGTCATGAGAACTGCACCAACTCTCATGAATTCTTGACGTAGTGATACTTCTCACCATCATCATTCATTCCTCGGTCCTCGTGTTGTTGTAACCGGAATGCCGACAAGTGAACTGTGATGTGTGAAATCAACACTTCTAGCAACCATGTTGCTTAGTAGTAAATGGACAATATTCCTATTCTTAGCGTGTTGGTTATTAAATCATCATCCTAAGATTGATCGTGCTATCTAGTCCTTATTTCCGGTGTACTCTTCGATCAATGAGTTAGGATTGTGTCAATCCCTCACTCTTTTGATCATATCGTCTTGCCCTGAAAAGCAAGATTGCTCTCGAGCTTAGTAACGTATCGGTGGTTCGTAACTTTCCAAATATCTTCTTGGAAGTGCTACCAGGTTGTCACCTGACCGCTATGTTGAGTTCGTCATCATGTTGGTTTTCCTCCAAACCACCCATTCTCCAAGAATCTGTGTTGGATACCCCTGAGCTAGTTGGTTAAGCCAAACAACAACTTGGAGAGTTGGAAGATGAAAGCTTGCCTGACTTAGTTCGTTCCAAAGGGATATTCTTGTGTAGTGTGTGTTGAAGAAAGATGATATCTTCATCGAATGGTTCCTGTGATCATTTGTTGAATCTATTGTCTTGTCCAAACTTTGACTCGAGTATGGGCTATCGTCAAGTCAAATCAGAACCAACGATGTTCGTAATGTTGTCTTACTCGTGGTTGATCCCTCGAGCATACACCATTATATCTTTTGGTCTGACCAATACTATCACCGTGTTCACGTGAGGGTGGAAGTCCAGTGATATGGACATTCCGATGAGTTGCTGTTGAGCCCATCAGTAGCATTTTGTCTCCCCCATGATTCATGTTGAACATCAACCTAGTGTTGGAAACTTTGTAAGCAATGCCTTCGTGTGCCGTTCATGAAGCTTATGCTTGGATGGAAGAAGTGACTTCCTCTAGTTCATGTGCATTTGATGCAAGTGGCCGCCGTGAATTTGAGAAGGGTTTGTTTTGCTTCCTCTGGAATCGTCCCAATTCAGTCATGCATATGTGCGAAGTATTCTGTGGTCTGGAGACTTGCAACCTTCATTCCATATGTATTCCTAGCACACCAAGCCAATGATTGAATTGTTCAAGGAGAAGAAGTTCCTTCTTAAGAGCATGCCTTATGCAAGGACTTTGATATCCTCGACGATGGTTCCCAACCAGAATTCGATAGTATTTTATTGTAAGACTACTATGTGGTCATTCTTGTCTTGGACAACATGCTCACATGTATGTAGCAGAACCGGCTCATGTTTTGGAGCTTGCTATCGTAGTTCATATCCCGAGAATCTCGCAACGTCATCTTGTCGATTTGTGTTGCAACCTTTCCTTTTCAGACATGCTGTCTGAAATGTCCCGTTACCAACCAGATCTGAATCTCAGGCAGATATGATGGTTGAAACATTCCCAGCATTTGCATGTTGTTCCCGGCTTGCACCCCATTGTGCCAATTTTCCATGGGATGTCCTTCTCAGTAGTTGATGTCCAGGATCATCCTCAAAGTGGACTTAACATGGGTCCCCTCCACCTCCGATGATAAGCAAAATCATCCATTGTGTTGTCTTCAACAAGGTAGTCCACATCATCTATCATGGTATGAGCATGCCATTCTTTCGAATTCGTTCACACGATCGATTGTGATTGCCTTAGGCTGGTATAAAGAGTCTTAATGATTTCTAAATCAAAAGTAATTCTTTTGCTGCTTAAGGTAATAATTCCACCAGTCACTTTTCCCAAGGTGCCCCGTTACAGGATCATGGCAATTATTTCCTCCCCACCTTGACACCATCCACCATTTTTCTAAGCATGGAATTGTTGCCCACCAATCAAACCCCGTCGTTTGTTCTTCCATCTCTCTCGATGTGTTTTTGTGTCTCAACTCGAGATGTTTCACCATCTCATTCAGTGAGTTGATCGTGAGTTGCTCGATCTTTAAGAAGATTGATTCCTGCAGAGTTCCTCTCTGTCGTTGTCGTGTTGGATGAAGTTCTCGAAAGCAAAGACGTCAAGATCAATATGAAGCAATGAATCAACATCTTGAGAAGGATAGTTGATCGTGAAGATCGTGTTAGCTTGTGACCCTTTGACTTCTTACTCACGCCTTGAATCTCGGACTAGATTCTTGTTTAGTGGGGTGAGTATCACAGCCCAGATCGGCCTTGCTTGACTTTGCTTGCTCATCATGTCATCATGTTTAAATTTCTAAGAAACTTGAAATCGGGATTGCCTAAATCCTAGCATTAAAGGAATTCACTAGGTTCAACCAAAATATTTTCAAGAAATCCAAATGACTTCCAAAATGTTCATCATTCTTGGAAAATGCCGAAACAAGAACTCAGAGGTGATGCACATTTTTCCATGACATATTGGGCTCTGGATTTAAATCATACCTTATTTGCATTTGGGCATTTAAATTCTATATATTATATTAAATGTCCAAATATTCATGAACTGAAATTCTGGTTATTGGAAATAATCCAAATAGTGGCCACAAGCAGTCTCATGATTTTTGAAAGTGCATAGGTATTTTTAATAAAGCCCTGAAAATTTACAGAATAATAGAAAACTGAAATAATTAGAAAAAGGAGAGAGAGAAAGGATCCAGCCACTTACCTGGCGCAGCCCACCTGGCAGCCCACTACTGTGCTAGGCCCAGCCAGCCACCGCACCGTCTTCAACCTCCTGCCAGTAGGCAGGAGGGCATGTGCCCACCGCGCGTCGGCACGCGCCGGCCACCTCCTGCTTACCTGCTCGCCGCTAGAGGCACCCGAGGGTGCCACGCACTCCCCTCGACCCCTTGCACCTCTCCCCTCTCTCCCAAGGCTCCCTCTCCCTCCTCTGCTCGCTTTCGCGGCGCCACCGAGTGCTGTCGTTGACGCCGCTCGCCACCACCGCAGCCAACGCCTCTCCCTCAACCTCCCGAGCAACCCAGAAGCTCCGCCACTCCGTCCTCGACCCCCTCACCGAGCCACGCCCCTCCAGAAACCCCCGAACGTCCTCACCGGGCTCGTCTTGAACCTCCCGACGGCGAGATCGACTTCGCCGCCCCGCCAACTCCAATCCTTCCCCGAGCCCATTTCGACGCCCTCTGCACTCGACGTGAGCTCCTGCTCCTTCTCCTCTCCCGTTTGCTTGTTTCACTGACGCCAGAAGCCGCCACACGCGCTTGCCCAAGACGCGCCGCCGCCGAGCTTCGCTGCCGAGGCCACTTCCACTCGAGCTCGAAACCGAAGCGCATCATCAAGCCAGCAGCGTCACCACGGGGCCGTGGCGCCATACGTTGCTCTGTTGTGCCCTCACGCGTCGAATCCGCCGACGTTCGAACTCCGCCGCCGCGCCTCCCGCCGTCGGCGTCGCTTCCGTGCACCTCAGCCACCGCCGCTTGCTGCGTTGGAAGCGCGCGAGCATGCTCTTCGCGTAGAGCCCCTCCACCGCCCGAACGGTCGCCGGAGGAGGAATTCCGACGACCTTCGCCACGACCGGCCTCGCCGGCGGCCTTAACTCCGGCTAATCACCGGTTGGGCACTAATCAAATTACCCCCCCAGGGTCACTAACAAGTGGGCCCCGGCCCTTGTAATTTTTGGTTAAGGTTTTAAACTAAACTTAACTAACCCGCTGACATGGCACCGTTAGATTAGCTAATTAGGTTAGTTAGTGACACCGACATGTGGGCCCCTGTCCCGCTAATTTTAGTTAGTGCTAAAACTAACTCTTTTAGCCTCGAGTCATCGACCAGTGGACCCCACTGGTCAGGTTTGACCTGGAGGCGCCCAGTTGACCTGCTGACATCAGGGTAATGTCATGCTGACGCAATAACCCATTTTCTGGATTTATTACAATTCAGGAAATTCCAGAAATAGCTCAAACTTCTAAAATTCATAGAAATTCAACCGTAACTCCAAATGAGATAAATTATATATGAAAAATGATCAGAAAAATCCAATCTATCCATCTGTACAATTTTCATGCATGTTAGAACAACTTATAGCTGCTGTTTAGCAAGAATCATATAAATGGCATTTAAACTCTCACATATGAAGTTTGAATTTGAACCTAGGGTTCAAACCAACTCCATTTAACATGTTGCTAGTTGCATTAGCTCAAAATACAGCATATTGACATGTCATGGTCATGCATCATATTGTTGCATCGCATTGATTGTGTTCTTTCTTGTTTGCCGGTAATTGTCCCCTCTCGGTAGACGCTGTACCGACGATGAGTTCGATGACACCGATGAAGAACTATAATATCTTCAGAAGTACCAGGCAAGCAAAACCCCCTTGTTCATTCTGATACAATCCCACTCTCTCGCTCCTGCTCTCTTTTACTGCATTGGGACAACAACGATTCATCTGTTACTTGCTGCGGTAGCTGAACCCCTTTATCCTCTGCATGCCCTGTCATTCCATCAGTTGTTTAAGCCCTGTTGTGCCTACTCATTCATGCTTGTTTGTCATGCCTGCTACTGCTTAGAGTTGAGTCAGGTCTGATTCATCGGGAATGAATTGGAATGGTTGTGTGAACATGTCCTACTGTGTGTGAGCTAAGTGTGTGAACACGATTTGGTAAAGGTAGCGGTGAGAGGCCATGTAGGAGTACATGGTGGGTTTTCTCATTGCAGCCGTCCTCAGGAACTGAGTTCTGTGTTTGTGATCCACGAAACAGTTACTACCACGCATTGGGCCCGAAACCAATGGACCCTCTCGGCTTCTTAACCACCCTTGTTCTCTGTCCAGGAGTTGCAACTAGTTTCTGGTGTTTGTAGGATATGTGTTGGAGGCCGTGCGTAGCGCTGACCCTAGGGGTGGGCTATGATGCGGTAGATACACCGTGGCTCGGTGTACCGAATGCCCGTTTGGTATCTCGGGAACCCTGCACACATCTTTCAAGGCCGTTAGTGGAAACCTCGGCCGGACTCCCTGCGGATGGAACCCGAATAGGCGATAAACCTGGACTAGGGACTTGAGTGTTTAGGTAGGTTGTGGCCGACACCCACGTTGGGCTTCCGCTTGAAGGTTGCCGAGTACATGTCGTAAACGACGGTAAGTGGTGAGCGCGTGTGAAGAAGTACACCCTGCAGGGTTATAAATGATCTATTCGAATAGCCGATTCCTCGGAAAAGGACTTCTGGGTTGCCTATATCAGTTCATAGACAAGTGAAAGTGGATACTCTAAAATGTGCAAGATAAGCGTGAGTGCTATGGATGGCGTTCTCGTAGGGAGACGGGAGCGGGTCCATAGTGGTGTATTGATATGGTGAATATGTGGACTCGTGTGCGCCACCTCAAAAGAGTTACTTGCAGTCGTAGTTCAGGATAGCCACCGAGTCAAAGCTGGCTTGCTGCAGTCAAACTCCACCAACCCCTTTGTTGATAATAATGCATATGTAGGTAGTTCTAATGTAAGTCTTGCTGAGTACATTTGTACTCACGTTTGCTTATTTTATGTTTTGCAGAGAGACGTCAGTCTCGCTAGTAGTTCTGCTTGGACTTCAACGTTTAGCTTGTTACCTCAGCTACGATCTTGTGCCCTCGGCAGGATCTGGCAGATAGTCAGGCTTCTCAGCCTTTTTCATTTGTAGATGTCTGTACTCAGACATGTTAAGCTTCCGCTTGTGCCTTGACTTGTATGCTCTGAGTGTTGGGTCATGAGACCCATGTTTGTAATATCTCGCTCCTCGGAGCCTAATGAATAAATATTTGAGTCGTAGAGTTATGTTGTGATGCCATGTTTTATTTACACATATTGAGCATATTGTGTGTATGTTTGAAATGCTTGGTATGTGTGGGATCCGACAATCTAGTTGTTTATCCTTGGCAGCCTCTCATATGGGGAAATGTAGTCTAGTTCTTCCCGAGCGATAGTAGTCCGCTACAGCCGGTTCACCGAGTCCTGCTAGCCCAGACTACTGCTTGGACACTTGACTGGCGGCATGTGTTTCACCGTTCCTATGTCTGTCCTTCGGGAAATTTCACGCGTGATATTCGAGCCGTGCCTAGCCTGCTACAGCCCGGGTTACCGGAGTCCTGTTAGCCCAGTGCTACAGCCCGGATTCATACGTTGATGACCGACATGCTCGAGGTGATTCATGTATGCCTTTCCCCATGGGTTAGTGCCGCTTTGGGTTCACGACTAGCCATGTCGGCCCGGGTTCTCTGTCATATGGATGCTAGCGACACTATCATATACGTGAGCCAAAAGGCGCAAACGGTCCCGGGCCATGGTAAGGCGACACCCGTGGGAATACCGTGCGTGAGGCCGCAAAGTGATATGAGGTGTTACCGGCTAGTTCGATGTGACTTGGAATCGGGGTCCTGACAGCTACACCACCCAACACCGTCCCGGCCAAACCCACCCCAAGATTCCCTCCGCGTCGGCCCGACGTGGCCGTTTCCCCCCTCCGGGACACGGCAGCAGCGACGCCCGTGAGGGGCGGCACACCCCGGAGCCGCGTGTCGGGTTCCTGCACCTGCCACCACGCTTCCACAACCGTAGGAGGGCCCACCACAACACCTGGCGGCTTTGCTACACCCCTCCCCTCCCCCCAGGTACCCCGTCCCGTCTAACCCTCACACACATGACTGCCGGGTCTAGCCATTGACTTTCACCGGACGGGGTTTGACCGGTGGACCTTTTCACCTGGTTGTCATAGCCCAGCCCATAGCTTCACCCCCCAACACTGTCCCGGCCCAACCCACCCCAAGATTCCCTCCGTGTCGGCCCGACGTGGTCATTTCCCTCCTTTGGGTCATGGCGGCAGCGATGCCCGTGAGGGGGGCACACCCCAAAGCCACGTGTCGGGTGCCTACACCTGCTGATAACCCACAAGTATAGGGGATCGCAACAGCTTTCGAGGGTAGAGTATTCAACCCAAATTTATTGATTCGACACAAGGGGAGCCAAAGAATATTCTTGAGTATTAGCAGTTGAGTTGTCAATTCAACCACACCTGGATAACTTAGTATCTGCAGCAAAGTGTTTAGTAGCAAAAGTGGTATGATAATAATAGTACCGGTAGCAAAAGTAACGATAAATGTTTTTGGGTTTTTGTAGTAGTTGTAACAGTAGCAACGGAAAAGTAAATAAGCGAAGAACAATATGTGAAAAGCTCGTAGACAATGGATCAATGATGGATAATTATGCCGGATAGTCATCAATGTAATGTAGGCATGTATTCCGTAAATAGTCATACGTGCTTATGGAAAAGAACTTGTATGACACCTTTTGTCCTACCATCCCGTTGCAGCGGGGTCCTTACGTAAACTAAGGGATATTAAGGCCTCCTTTTAATAGAGAACCAGAACAAAGCATTAGCACATAGTGAATACATGAACTCCTCAAACTACGGTCATCACCGAGAACTGTCCCGATTATTGTCACTTCGGGGTTGTCAGATCATAACACATAATAGGTGACTATAGACTTGCAAGATAGGATCAAGAACACACATATATTCATGGAAACATAATAGGTTCAGATCTGAAATCATGGCACCCGGGCCCTAGTGACAAGCATTAAGCGTAGCAAAGTCATAGCAACATCAATCTCAGACCATAGTGGATACTAGGGATCAAACCCTAACAATACTAACTTGATTACATGGTAAATCTCATCCAACCCATCGACGTCCAGCAAGCCTATGATGGAATTACTCACGCACGGCGGTGAGCATCATGAAATTGGTGATGGAGGATGGTTGATGATGACGACGGCGACGAATCCCCCTCTCCGGAGCCCCGAACGGACACCAGATCAGCCCTCCCGAGAGAGATTAGAGCTTGGCGGCGGCTCCGTGTCGTAAAACGCGCTGAAACTTTCTCCTTGATTTTTTTCTCCCCGAGACGGTATATATGGAGTTGGAGTTGAGGTCGGGAGGTGTCCAGGGGGCCCACGAGATAGGGGGCCGTGCCCTAGGGGGCGCGCCCCCCTGTCTCGTAGACAGGCCGTGGGCTGGCACTAATTCTTTTGCCAAAAATTCTTATTAAATCTAAAAAGTGCCTCCGTGGATTTCCAGGACATTCCGAGAACTTTTCTTTTCTACACATAAAACAACATCATGGCAGTTCTGCTGAAAACAGCGTCAGTCCGGGTTAGTTTCATTCAAATCATGCAAGTTAGAGTCCAAAACAAGGGCAAAAGTGTTTGGAAAAGTAGATACGTTGGAGACGTATAAACTCCCCCAAGCTTAAACCTTTGCTTGTCCTCAAGCAATTCAGTTGATAAACTGAAAGTGATAAATAAAATTTTTACAAACTCTGTTTGCTCTTGTTGTTGTGACATGAAAAGCCAGCATTCAAGTTTCAGCAAATATTATGAACTAACCATACTAACAATAACACATAGGTCTCACAATTACTCATATCAATAACATAATCAGCTAGCGAGCCATAATAATAAAACACGGATGACAACCCTTTCTCAAAATAATCATAACATGATATAACAAAATGGTATCTCGCTAGCCCTTTCTGAGACCGCAAAACATAAATGCAGAGCACCTTTAAAGATCAAGGACTGACTAAACATTGTAATTCATGGTAAAAGAGATCCAGTCAAGTCATACCCAATATAAACCAATAATAATGAATGCAAATGACAGTGTGCTCTCCAGCGGGTGCTTTTTAATAAGAAGGGTGATGACTCAACATAGAAGTAAATAGATAGGCCCTTCGCAGAGGGAAGCAGGGATTTGTAGAGGTGCCAGAGCTCGATTTTAAAATAGAGAGTGAATAACATTTTGAGCGGCATACTTTCGCTGTCAACGCAACAACTATGAGATGCCTGTATCATCCATACTACATGCATTATAGGCAGTTCCCAAACAGAATGGTAAAGGTTTATACTCCCCCAACCACCAACAAGCATCAATCCATGGCTTGCTCGAAACAACGAGTGCCTCCAACATACAACAGCCATGGGGGAGTTTTGTTTAATTATTTTGATTTGTTTTGATCTTTTTGGATCATGGGACTGGGCATCCCGGTTACCAACCCTTTCTCGTGAATGAGGAGCGGAGTCCACTCCTCTTGAGAATATCCAACCTAGCATGGAAGATATAGGCAGCCCTAGGTGAAGCATGAGCTGCTCGAGCATACAAAACGGAATTTCATTTGAAGGTTTGGAGTTTGGCACATACAAATTTACTTGGAACGGCAGGTAAATACCGCATATAGGTAGGTATAGTGGACTCATATGGAACAACTTTGGGGATTAAGGAGTTTGGATGCACAAGCAGTATTCCCGCTTAGTACAGGTGAAGGCTAGAAAAAGACTAGGATGCGACCAACTGAGAGAGCGACAACAGTCGTAAACATGCATTAGAATTAATTTACACCAAGTACAAGCATGAGTAGGATATAATCTACCATGAACATAAATATCATGAAGGCTATGTTGATTTGATTCAACTACATGCGTGAACATGTGCCAAGTCGAGTCACTTAATTCATTCAAAGGAGGATACCATCCCATCATACCACATCATAATCATTCGAATAGCATGTTGGCACGCAAGGTAAACCGTTATAACTCATAGCTAATCAAGCATGGCACAAGCAACTATAATCTCTAAATGTCATTGCAAATATGTTTACTTCATAATAGCTGACTCAGGAATGATGAATCATCATATTTACAAAAACAAGAGAGGTCGAGTTCATACCAGCTTTTCTCATCCCAATAAGTCCATCATATATCATTATTATTGCCTTTCACTTGCACGACCGAACGATGTGTATAATAATAAGAGTGCACGTGCATTGGACTAACCTGGAATCTGCAAGTATTCAACTCAAGAGAGAAGACAAGTAATATGGGCTCTAAGTTAAATAAACAATCATGCATATAAGAGCCACTAAGCATTTTCAATATGGTCTTCTCGATCCCCAAAAGAAAGAAAAGAAAATAAAACTATTTACACGGGAAAGCTCCCAACAAGTAAAACAAGAACAAGAAATCTTTTCGGGTTTTCATTTTAATTTCTAATACAAGCATGGAAATTAAACAAACTAATTTTTTTTGGTTTTTCTTAAGGTTTATCAAACACACAAGAAGAAAACTAGAAAAAGAAATTTAAACTAACATGGATAATACAATGAAAGAGTATGAGCACCGACGACTAGTGTGTGAACATGAATGTAAAGTCGGTGAGAAATACGTACTCCCCCAAGCTTAGGCTTTTGGCCTAAGTTGGTTTAATACCAAGGACCGCCGCTACTCTCTCCCCGGTGTAGTGGGAGGTGTAATCAGGATACCACTGGCTGGTCATCTCCGGATCCCACTGGACAGATGATGCACGATAAGGATCCAATTCAGGTTCCGGCTCAGGTTCAGGTTCCGGAGTAAAAGTTTGGGCTAGATGGTTGTTCACCGCTTCCGGCGTAACAAGGCGATTTTCTGCAAGCAAGTCAAATAACAGAGGTGCAGGCAAAATAATAAACTCAAAGTGTTTCTTATTGAATCTAAGTCTATACAAGAGCATCTTCTCTTCGTTGTCAACAATAAACTTGTGTGCTACCATGCTCTTGTAATCTAAAATGTGAGGAGGTAGTTTTGTCTCCTCCTCCTCAAGGTGCCTAATGGGTATCTGAAAATGTTCAGCAAGACGTGCAGCATAGATACCTCCAAATATGGGGCCTTTTGTATGATTCAGGGCTAGCCGTTTAGCAATGACGGCACCCATACTAAAAGTATTGTCTCCCAGCAAAGCATGTTGAAGAATAATAATATCTGGAACGCTCAAATTTCCACTATTCCCATGACCAATCAAGCATCTACTAGCAAATATGGCAAAGTAACGTAAAACAGGAAAGTGTATGCTAGAGACTTTTGCCTCGGAACCCTTCTTTGGCTCCTCTACAGCGATAGTATTAACAAAGTCATCCACATCTTTACGATGGGGTTCCTCTAATTATCCCTCATAAGGTATCCTACACACCGCGCAAAAATCACGTAAAGACATTTCTCTGAATTCATCATATAAATGAAATGATACTGCAAGCGGTGACTTCTTAGGATAATAATAAAAAAATTGCACGAAAGTATTGGTAAGTAAGAGATACTGATCGATTCGGTCGTTCATGAAACCGGTGAGGCCTGCAGTCCCGATTAAAGCATAAAAGTCTTCATGAATTCTGGCTTCTTTCAAGAAATCCTCACACGGCCATTCACATGACCGTACTTCCGCTAAGCGAGGAAGATTATACTTGGGTTTTTCCTTCTCTTTGTCTTGTTTTTCCTTAGAGCTTTGGCTAGAAGAGCCTTTAAAGAGCCTCCTTAACATTTTCTGAAAATTTCTAAAATTTTAGTAACTTCAAAATAAAAGTGAATAAAACTAAACAAGATTGATAGCAACTACTCCTACAAGTGCGTAGAGCCTATATCATGCATTGGAATTGCTTGGGACCTCAAAAATTTAACATGAAAGCTCAAGAACATGGTCACCTATGCAGCAAAAATTTGCAATGATAAAGCACTAGAACAAAAACTAATTGGACCAATGGAGGAGTCACATACCAAGCAACAATCTCCCAAAGAAGTTTTGCGAATGGAGCTTTGAGCTAAGAGATCGAAAATCACAGCAAAACGAGCTAGAACTCGGGCTTGAGCTAGATGAGGATTTTTTTTTGGGTAGAAGATGAAGTGTGTGGGTGCTGGCATAAGTGGAGGGGAGCCACCAAGGGCCCACGAGACAGGGGGCGCGCCCTACTGTGGGGCGCGCCTCCTCTCGTGGCCTGGTGCTTGCCCCTCCTTCAGTGTTTTCAGTGCCTAAAATCCTCAAATATTCCAGAAAAAAACATACTAAATTTGCAGGGCATTTGGAGCACTTCTATTTTTGGGCTATTTTTTAATGCATGGATAATTCAGAAAATAGACGGATAATACTATTTTTGCTTTATTTATTCTAAATGACAGAAAGTAAAAAGAGGGTACAGAAGGTTGTGCCTTCTAGTTTCATCCATCTCGTGATCATCGAAATGAACCCACTAACAAGATTGATCAAGTCTTGTTAACAAACTCATTCCGAATAACACGGAACCAGAGAAATTTCGAATAACACTAAGTTACCTCAACGGGGATATGAAAATCCCCAACAATAAGAATATCATACTTTTTCTTGACAGTAGGGAGAGGAAATTCAAAACCTCCAAAAATGATAGTTGGAACTTTTTCAATAGAATTGATTCTATGAAATTGAGATTGTTTCCTCGGAAAGTGTACCGTATGCTCATTACCATTAACATGAAAAGTGACATTGCCTTTGTTGCAATCAATAACAGCCCCTGCAGTATTAAGAAAAGGTCTACCAAGGATAATAGACATACTATCGTCCTCAGGAATATCAAGAATAACAAAGTCTGTTAAGATAGTGACATTTGCAACCACAACAGGCACATCCTCACAAATACTGACAGGAATAGCAGTTGATTTATCAGCCATTTGCAAAGATATTTCAGTAGGTGTCAACTTATTCAATTCAAGTCTACGATATAAAGAGAGAGGCATAACACTAACACCGGCTCCAAGATCACATAAAGCAGTTCGAACATAATTTCTTTTAATAGAGCATGGTATAGTTGGTACAGCCGGATCTCCAAGTTTCTTAGGTATTCCACCCTTAAAAGTGTAATTAGCAAGCATGGTGGAAATTTCAGCTTCCGGTATCTTTCTTTTATTTGTAATGATATCCTTCACATACTTAGCATAAGGATTTACTTTAAGCATATCGATTAAGCGCATACGTAAGAAAATAGGTCTAATCATTTCAGCAAAGCGCTCAAAATCCTCATCATCCTTTGACTTGGATGGTTTAGGAGGAAAGGGCATGGGTTTCGAACCCATGGTTCTCTTTCTTTACCGTGCTTCCTAGCAACAAAATCTCTCTTATCATAACGTTGATTCTTTGATTGTGGGTTATCAAGATCAACAGAGGTTCAATCTCTACATCATTGTCTTTGCTAGGTTGAGCATCAACATGAACATTATCATTAACATTATCACTAGGTTCATGTTCATCACCGATTGAGTTTCAAAGATCGTAAATAGAAATATCATTGGGATTCTCGGTGTGTCTACAGTGGGTTCACTAGAAGCATGCAAAGTCCTATCATTTTTCTTTTTCTTCTTTTTAGAAGAACTAGGTGCCTCTAAATTATTTCTCTGAGAATCTTGCTCGATTCCCTTAGGGCGGACTTCAGGATACAAAGGTTCCTGAGTCATTCTACCAGTTCTAGTAGCCACTCTAACAGCAAAGTCATTTTTATTATTTAATTCATCAAGAAAATCATTTTGAGCTTTAAGTACTTGCTCAGCTTGAGTAGCAACCATAGAAGCATATTTGCTAACGCGGTGAAATTCATCTTTAACTCTAGCCAGGTTATCACCTACGCGTCCTATCTCGAAAGCATTATTCTTTAACTCTCTACCAACATAAGCATTAAAACTTTCTTGTCTGGCCATAAAGTCAAAAAATTCATCTAAATAAGGGCTATGAATTTAGTAGAGGGTATTTCAACTTTATCATATATATAGAGAGAATTTACCTTTACTACCTGTGTCGGGTTATCAAGACAATGTGGTTCTTTGGGCGGTAAATTAAGACCATGTATTTCTTCAATAGGAGGTAAATTCTTAACATCTTCAGCTTTAATGCCTTTTTCTTTCATTGATTTCTTTGCCTCTTGCATATCTTCAGGACTGAGAAATAATACACCTCTCTTCTTCGGAGTGGGTTTAGGAATAGGCTCCGGAGTTGGCTCAATTGGTTCAGGAATTACTTCAGGAACTGGCTCGGGAAGAGTCCAATTATTTTCATTAGTCAACATATTATTCAATAATATTTCAGCTTCACGATTGTTCTTTCCTGAAAACACAACCAGCACAACTATCCAAGTAGTCCTTGGAAGCATCGGTTAGTCCATTATAAAAGATATCAAGTATTTCATTTTTCTTGAGAGGATGATCAGGCAAAGCATTATAATGGAGAAGCCTCCCCAAGCTTGTGGGAGACTCTCTTCTTTGATTTGCACAAAATTATATATTTCCTGCAATGCAGCTTGTTTCTTATGAGCAGGGAAATATTTAGCAGAGAAGTAATAAATCATATTCTGGGGACTACGCACACAATTAGGAGAAAGGGAATTATACCAAGTCTTAGCATCACCCTTTAATGAGAACGGAAATATCTTAAGGATATATAAATAGCGAGACTTCTCATCATTAGTAAACAGGGTGGCTATATCATTCAACTTGGTAAGATGTGCCACAACAGTTTTAGATTCAAGGCCATAAAAAGGATCAGATTCAACTAAAGTAATAATATAAGGATCAACTGAGAATTCATAATCCTTATCAGTAACACACATAGGTGAAGTAGCAAAAGCAGGATCGGGTTTCATTCTAGCATTAAGAGACTGCTGCTTCCATTTAGCTAATAATTTCTTAAGATCATTTCTATCATTGCAAGCAAGAATTTCCATAGCAGCTGTTTCATGCATAACATAACCCTTAGGAACAACAGGTAATACATAATCATTGGGGGACCTTCATCATCACTATCATCAATAATAGGTTCCTCAATATTTTCATTCCCCCTAAATCTAGCAAGTTGTTCATCAAGAAATTCACCTAATGGCAAAGTAGTATCACGCACAGAAGTAGTTTCATCATGCATAGCAGAAGTGGCATCATCAATAACATGCGACATATCAGAATTCATAGCAGTAGCAGGTTTAGGTGTCGCAAGTCTACTAATAACGGAAGGAGAATCTAGTGCAGAGCTAGATGGCAGTTCCGTACCTCCCCTCGTAGTTGAGGGCAAAATAGTAGTTCGATCGTCTTTCAAGTTCTTCATAGTGATCAACAGATATATATCCCAAGTAACTCAGAGAATAGAGCTGTGCTCCCCGGCAACGGCGCCAGAAATTAGTCTTGATAACCCACAAGTATAGGGGATCGTAACGCCCGTGAGGGGGGTACACCCCGGAGCCGCGTGCCGGGTGCCTGCGCCTTCCATCACTCTTCCACAACCGTAGGAGGGGCCACCGCAACACCTGGCGGCATTGCTACCCCCCCCCCCCCAGGTACACCGTCCCGTCTAACCATGACATTGTTGACCGCCGGGACTAGCCCTTTGACTTTCGCCGGACGGAGTTTGACCTGTAGACCTTTTCACCTGGTTGTCATTGCCCAGCCCATAGCTACACCCCCCAACACTGTCCCGGCCCAACCCACCCAAAGATTCCCTCCATGTCGGCCCGACGTGGCCTTTCCCCCCCCCGGGACACGGCGGCAGCGACGCCCGTGAGGGGGGCACACCTCAGAGCCGCGTGTCGGGTGCTTGCGCCTGCCACCACTCTTCCACAACCGTAGGAGGGCCCACCGCAACACCTGGCGGCATTGCTACCCCCGTCCACCAGGTACCCTGTCCCGTCTAACGCTGACACACACGACCGCCCGGTCTAGCCCTTTGACTTTCACGGGACGGGGTTTGACCGGTGGACCTTTTCACCTGGTTGTCATAGCCCAGCCCATAACTACACCTGCCAACACCGTCCCGCCCAACCCACCCAAAGATTCCCTCTGTGTCGGCCCGACGTGGCCGTTTCCCCCCTCCGGGACACGGCGGCAGCGACGCCCATGAGGGGGGCACACCACGGAGCCGCGTGCCGGGTGGCTGCGCCTACCACCACGCTTCCGCAGCCGTAGGATGGCCCACCGCAACTCCTGGCGGCATTGCTACCCCCCTAGGTACCCCGTCCCGTCTAACCCTCACACAGAACTCCATCGGGTCTAGCCCTTTGACTTTCGCCGGACGGGTCGTTGTCATAGCCCAGCCCATAGCTACACCCCGAAACACGGTATGGACCCAACCAACCAATAGATTCCCTACATGTCGGCCCGACGTGGCCGTTTCCCCCCTACGGGACACGGCGGCAGCGACGCCCGTGAGGGGGGGCACACCCCGGAGCCGCATGTCGGGTGCCTGCACCTGCCACCACGCTTTGACAACTTTAGGAGGGCCCACCGCAACACCTAGTTGCATTGCTACCCCCCCCCCCCAGGTACCCCGTACCGTCTAACCCTGACACAGACGACCGCGGGGTCTAGCCCGTTGACTTTCGCCGGATGGGGTTTGACCAGTCGACCTTTTCACCTGGTTGTCATAGCCCAGCCCATAGCTACACCCCCCACCACCGTCCCGGCCCAACCCACCCCAAGATTCCCTCCGCGTCGGCCCGACCTGGCCGTTTCCCCCCTCCGGGACACGGCGGCAGCGACGCCCGTGATGGGCGGCACACCCCGGAGCCGCGTGTCGGGTGCCTGCGCCTGCCACCACGCTTCCACAACCGTAGGAGGGCCAGCCGCAACACCTGGCGGCATTGCTACCCCCCCCCCCCAGGTACCCCGTCCCGTCTAACCCTGACACACACGACTGCCGGGTCTAGCCCATTGACTTTCACCGGACGGGGTTTGATCGGTGGACCTTTTCATCTGGTTGTCATGGCCCAACCCATAGCTACACCCCCCCAACACCGTCCCGGCCAAACCCACCCCAAGATTCCCTATGTGTCGCCCCGACGTGGTCGTTTCCCTCCTTCGGGACACGGCAGCAGCAATGCCCGTGAGGGGGGCACACCCCGAAGCCGCGTGTCGGGTGCCTGCACCTGCTGATAACCCACAAGTATAGGGGATCGCAACAGCTTTCGAGGGTAGAGTATTCAACCCAAATTTATTGATTCGACACAAGGGGAGCCAAAGAATATTCTTGAGTATTAGCAGTTGAGTTGTCAATTCAACCACACCTGGATAACTTAGTATCTGCAGCAAAGTGTTTAGTATCAAAAGTGGTATGATAATAATAGTAGCAGTAGCAAAAGTAAAGATAAATGTTTTTGGGGTTTTGTAGTAGTTGTAACAGTAGCAACGGAAAAGTAAATAAGCGAAGAACAATAAGTGAAAAGCTCGTAGGCAATGGATCAATGATGGATAATTATGCCGGATGTGATTCCTCATGCAATAGTTATAACATAGGGTGATATAGAACTAGCTCCAATTCATCAATGTAAATGTAGGCATGTATTCCGTAAATAGTCATACGTGCTTATGGAAAAGAACTTGTATGACACCTTTTGTCCTACCCTCCCGTTGCAGCGGGGTCCTTACGGAAACTAAGGGATATTAAGGCCTCCTTTTAATAGAGAACCGGAACAAAGCATTAGCACATAGTGAATACATGAACTCCTCAAACTACGGTCATCACCGAGAAGTGTCCCGATTATTGTCACTTCGGGGTTGTCGGATCATAACACATAATAGGTGACTATAGACTTGCAAGATAGGATCAAGAACACACATATATTCATGAAAACATAATAGGTTCAGATCTGAAATCATGGCACTCTGGCCCTAGTGACAAGCATTAAGCATAGCAAAGTCATAGCAACATCAATCTCAGAACATAGTGGATACTAGGGATCAAACCCTAACAAAACTAACAGCCTGTTTGTTTCGGGGTAATTGGCATTAGGGAATGGGAAGTAGGTGGGTGCAGCACTTAAAGTCCCTTGTTTGATTGGATGACATGGGAATTAATGAGGGAAGAGGAAAGGGAGTTACGAGTCAAACTCTCCCTTATTTCTTACCTGGTGGGGGGCTGGTAATTGAGGGAGGGAATGGGAAATGAGAGAGAGAGAAAACTGTTGGCATGTTCGTTGCTCCCGTTCCGCATGTGTAGGGATGGAGTTTAACCGGTGGGCCCATTTTCTTAGTTAGTTTTTCTGTCAAATTCCCACGAAAAAGTCCCTTCAATCACCAAACAAGGGAGTGAGACTAGAAATATATTTCCCACGTCTAAACTCCACAGCCAACTCCCACCACTAATTCCCCTTCCCTTTCCCTAAGACTACCAAACACGTTGTAACTTGATTAGATGGTAAATCTCATCCAACCCATCACCGTCCAGCAAGCCTAAGATGGAATTACTCACGCACGGCGGTGAGCATCATGAAATTGGTGATGGAGGATGGTTGATGATGACTACAGCGACGAATCCCCCTCTCCGGAGCCCCGAACGGACTCAAGATCAGCCCTCCCGAGAGAGATTAGGGCTTGGCGGCGGCTCCGTGTCGTAAAACGTGATGAAACTTTCTCCTTGACTTTTTTCTCCCCGAGACGGTATATATGGAGTTGGAGTTGAGGTCGGGAGGTGTCCAGGGGGCCCACGAGATAGGGGGCCGCGCCATAGGGGGGGCGCCCCCCTGTCTCGTGGACAGGCCGTGGGCCCCCTGGCACTAATTCTTTCGCCAAAAATTCTTATTAAATCTGAAAAGTGCCTCCGTGGATTTCCAGGACATTCCAAGAACTTTTCTTTTCTACACATAAAACAACATCATGGCAGTTCTGCTGAAAACAACGTCAGTCCGGGTTAGTTTCATTCAAATCATGCAAGTTAGAGTCCAAAACAAGGGCAAAAGTGTTCGGAAAAGTAGATACGTTGGAGACGTATCACCTGCCACCACGCTTCCACAACCGTAGGAGAGCCCACCGCAACACCTGGCGGCATTGCTACCCCCTCGAGGTACCCCGTCCCGTCTAACCCTGACACAAACGACCGCCGGGTCTAGCACTTTGACTTTCGCTGGATGGGGTTTGACCGGTGGACCTTTTTACATGGTTGCCATAGCCCAGCCTATAGCTACACCCCCCAGCACCGTCCCGGCCCAACCCACCCAAAAAGAGTCCCTCCATGTCGGCCCGACGTGGCCGTTTCCCCCCTCCGGGACACGGCGGGGCACACCCCGGAGCCATGTGCCGAGTGCCTGCGCCTGCCACCACGCTTCCACAACAGTAGGAGGGCCCACCGCAACACCTCGCGGCATTGCTACCCCCCCCCCCACCCCCCAGGTACCCCGTCCAGTCTAACCCTGACACAGACGACCGACGGGTCTAGCCCTTTGACTTTCGTCGGACGGGGTTTGATCGGTAGACCTTTTCACCTGGTAGTCATAGCCCAGCCCATATCTACACCCCCCAACACCGTCCCGGCCCAACCCACCGTAAGACTCTCTCCGTGTCGGCCCGACGTGGCCGTTTCCCCCCTTCGGGACACGGCAGCAGCAACGCCCGTGAGGGGGGCACACACCGGTGCCCCGTGCCAGGTGCCTGCACCTGCCACCACGCGTTCCCAACTGTAGGAGGGCCCATCGCAACACCTGGTGGCATTGCTACCCCCGGTACCTCGTCCTGTCTAACCCTGACACAGAAGACCACCGGGTCTAGCCCTTTGACTTTTCCCGGACGGGGTTTGACCGGGTGGATCTTTTCACCTGTTTGTCATAGCCCAGCACATAGCTACACCCCCCAACACGGTCTGGGTCCAACCAACCACTAGATTCCCTACGTGTCGGCCCGACGTGGCCGTTTCCCCCTCCGGGACATGGCGGCGGCAACGCCCGTGAGCGGGGGAACACCCCGGAGCCACGTGTCGGTTGCCTACACCTGCCACCACGCTTCCACAACCGTAGGAGGGCCCACCACAACACCCGACGGCATTGCTACCCCCCCCCCCAGGTACCCCGTCCCGTCTAACACTGACACAGACAACCGTCAGGTCTAGCCCTTTGACTTTCGTCGGACGAGGTTTGACCGATGGACCTTTTCACCTGGTTGTCATAGCCCGGTCCATAGCTACACCCGCCAACACTGTCCCGGCCCAACCCGCCCCAAGATTCCCTCTATGTCTGCCTGATGTGGTCGTTTCCCCCCTCCATGACACGGCGGCAGTGACGCCCGTGAGGGGGGGCACGCCCCGGAGCCGCGTGTCGGGTGCCTGCGCCTGCCACCACGCTTCCACAACCGTAGGAGGCCCCACCACAACACCTGGCGGCATTGCTACCCCACCCCCCAGGTACCCCATCCCGTCTAACCCTGACACAGATGATCGCCGGACCTAGCCCTTTGACTTTCACCGGACGGGGTTTTACCGGTGGACCTTTTCACCTGGTTGTCATAGCCCAGCCCATAGCTACACCCCCCAACACCGTCCCGGCCCAACCCACCCCAAGATTCTGTCCGGGTCAGCCCGATATGGCCGTTTTGCTCCTCCGGGACACGGCGGCAGCGACGCCCGTGAGGGGGCACACCCCGGAGCCGCGTGCCGGGTGCCTGCACCTGTCACCACGCTTCAACAATCGTAGGAGAGGCCACCGCAACACCTGGCGGCATAGCTACCCGTCTAACCCTGAACAAACGACCGACAGGTCTAGCCCTTTGACTTTCGCCGGACGGGGTTTGACCAGTGGACCTTTTCACATGGTTGCCATCGCCCAGCCCATAGCTACACCCCCCAACACCGTCCCGGCCCAACCCACCCAAAGATTCCCTCCGTGTCGGCCCGACATGGTCGTTTCCCCCTCCGGAACACAATGGCAGCGAGGCCCGTGAGGGGGGCACACCCCGGAGCCATGTCCCGGGTGCCTGCGCCTGCCACCATGCTTCCACAACCGTAGGAGGGCCCACCGCATCACCTGGCGGCATTGCTACCCCTTCCCCCCCGGTACCCCGTCCCGTCTAACCCTGACACAGACGACCCCCGGGTCTAGCCCTTTGACCTTCGCCGGACGGGGTTTGACCGCTGGACCTTTTCACCTGGTTTTCATAGCCCGGCCCATAGCTACACGCCCCAACACCGTCCAGGCCCAACCACTCCACGATTCCCTCCGTGTCGGCCCGACGTGGTCATTTCCCGCCTCCGGGAAGGCACCCGTGAGGGGGGCACACCCCAGAGCCGCCTGTCGGGTGCCTGCGCCTGCCACCACGCTTCCACAATTGTAGGAGGGCCCACCGCAACACCTGGCGGCATTGCTACCCCCTCCCCAAGGTACCCCGTCCCGTCTCCCCTCTCCTGACATGACAGAAGCAAGGCCCGTGTGGGGGGGGGGGGGGCAATCAATATATATATATATATATATAATCGGGATATGTTTTCTGTACATAAGGCACATTTAAGTTAATCAAATTAGTTTTTTTGTTTTGCGGGTGAAGCAAGGCCCGTGTGGGGGCAAATAGATATATATATATAATCGAGATATGTTTTATGTACATAAGGCAGATTTAAGTTAATAGTTTTGGGAAAAAACTAAAAAGGAAATAAGAGAAAATATATAAAATATTAAAATATTATTAGAAATCTATGCCTACGGCAATGCCATCGGCATAGCTACGGCCACGGAACGGTAGAGCCCTGGATCGATGACGTGGCGTAGGGCGCGGATCGATGATGTGGCAAGATCCATGGGCCAGGCCTATGCCGACAGCAAGGCCGTCGGCATAGGTATGCCACCCCACGGACCGGCGAGCGGCTCGGATCGATGATGTGGCGCGCGATGCGGATCAGTGACATGGGCATAGCTATGCCGACGACCGTCGTTAGCCCATCGCCGTACGCGTGACGCCGTCAAACGGCCGTCGCCGCCTAGGTAGCCAGGCCCACATGATATGCCGACGGCCACCATAGGCACATTTCTTGCAATGCCGTCGGCCGACCTATACCGATGGATATACGCCGACGACTTGAGCTGGGCCGTCGGGATACACCCATCTATGCCAACGGGGGCCGTCGGCATCGCCGGTTATTCTGGTAGTGCAACCCGTCGAACATTTTTCGTGACAGTACAAATCGTCGCACAATATGGATGATGGCCAAATTCATTGTCTAAAACAAGGCCAAAACTTCACCAATGCACCTAAGGGGGCTTATCTGGGGGAAAACAACTTGTGACAGAAAACCTTCACAGAACAAGTTCTTAGATGATAGTTTATTTTTCATCACAGATTAGCGCAGATTTTTGTAGTGAGATAGACAGAAATGGCAGCCGTTCGGAGAAAGAAGAAGGCCCCGATCTTATCCCAAAATTCTTTTTTGTGAGGGGAACGAACGAAGACTAGATCTTCGGCGTGGCCGCAAATGAAGACAATGTCTTTGTCTCAGTGGGCCATGAATATACCTCTTCGGTCCAGGAAAAAGTCACTTCGGCCCATGAGGGAACACCGGACAGAAGGAGTTATATAAATGCAAATTCTGAATTTTGCCATGTAGCTTAAAGATTTTGTAAAGTAAAAAAAATTGATCTTAGATAACTACGTCTGGGCATACAATCACCTTCCTAATCATGCAATCATAGGAGTTCGTTTTCTGTAATTTTGAAATAAAAACTGGTTAGATAGATTTGAGCACAGAAGATAAATAGACAGACAGGTAGACTTGTTTAAAAAGGAAAGCAATGGCGGTTTAACCTAGACTAAATAGAACCGCGCACGTACGCTTTATTTTCTTACCAGAATCATCAACCAAAGCTAGGTTTTCGTGAATCATGATGGCGAAAGACCAGCGCCAGTCTGCATGGACGGACCTGCAACCGGATCTCCTGCTCCTGGTCCTCCACCACCTCACGTCCCTCTTGGACCGCGTCCGAGCAGGCGCCGTCTGCAGGTCGTGGCGCTCCGCCTCCAGCCTGCTCCCACCGACGCGGCTCCCCTGGGTCGTGTTCGGCGACGGCACCCTCTTCGACCTCGCCAACGACAGCGCCCTGCACCCGCACTACCGCCTGCGTCTCCCCGATGACTGCTGGCGCTACAGCGCCGGCGAGAACATGATGTTTCTCGCGCACCAGCGCGATGGCAGCTGCTCCCTCATCAACGCTCTCTCCGGTGCCAGGACCGATCTCCCAGAGCTGGCTGCTGTCTTGCGGTATGACAACCTCTGGCACCGAAAGCGAAACGAGCTCAGGCGCACCCCCCATGACCCACACGAGCCCACGAGGGCTATAGGAAAGGTGGTGTCATCTTCAGCGCCGGACGACCCCATCGTCGCCGTCCTGCTCAAAGACAAAATCTTCGTTTCTACTTGCCGGCCGGCCGGAGAGAGCAACTCGTGCCTGGTGGTGTTGGCTCACGAGGCCGTCGACATTGCTCTGTTTCAAGGGCAGATCTACGCCCTCTCCACGAGCCATGTCCTCCGGAACCTCAACCTCATCAATGGCCACCTCGACAAGCCGACGCCGCTGGCGTCGAACCAAAAGTGCGGTGCGGTTTAGATTTGATAAAGAACCCGTGGTCATGGCAGCAACATGAGCAAGATGAAGAAGACGTTTTCAAGCAAGATGAAGAAGACGTTTTCGCTGACCCCCTGGTCGAGCTATATCTAGTTGAGTCTGGCGGCAAGCTCTTGATGGTGAAGCGATGGCTCCGCCTCCCATGGATGCCCTGCTTCCCGGAAGGTAGAAGAACGTTCTGCTTGCAGGTGTGGGAGGCAGACATGAGCGAAGGCCAGTGGAAGAAGTTGGACGGCAGCCTAGAAGGCCGGGCGCTCTTTGTGAGCAGGTCTTGCTCTAAGTCTTTGCCCGCCGGTCATGGAGTTCAAGAAGACTGTATCTACTTCCTGAAGAACCTCTATGTGTCGAGGAAGCCGAACGGACCTCTCGGCGACTTTGGCGTGTACAACGTTAGAGACAAGACGTTCACCCCTTTGTTGCGTGAGTCAATGCCATTGCTGCCGTGGAAGAGCGGGCGGTTTCCATCATGGTTTTTTCATGGCCAAGTTTAATTAAGTCATCAACATGCATGTGCCAGCATTTATCGTTCAAGTAGTTGTATTCCTAATTGCTTGTCCAATGGTCCAAAAAAAATTGTATGCATTTTTGTATGGTTATTACGACAATGCCCATACGTTGCAATGGGGCATAAATATTTACTCAGTACGTTAGCTTGTGATTTACCTGCACATACTAATGCGATTGTGTAAATGAATGTTTTATCAAATCGTGCCCGTGATTTTATCTTATAGTTTGATGTGAAGTTTGCTAAGTAAATAAAAGTGAAATTGGTTCAGAAGGTAAGTAATTACCATGATTGGTTATCATTTGGGGAAGGTTGGATGAAAGGATGATGAGAAGAACAATGAAACATGGAATCTTACAATATTTTTAAATAGTAGAGAACAGATAGAGATTAGCTGGTTTACATGTATAATTTCTAACTGTATCTTGAATTTTACATCCTAGGGACTTCATATCGTTTACCAATGTTTGGCTCGATGTGTTTCGTTTCAGTAATATTTATTTGCACGCAGTGGCGGAGCTTCTTGGAGACGAACCTGGGCCATCGCCCCCCCAACGAAAATGGTAAAACTCGAGTAGCATGTAATAGCACTGGAACCATTTGGCCCATTTAATTAAGGGACTGGGGAGACGAGGAACGACCAACCACGCAACCAGCTTGCTTTTCGTCCTCGTCGACTCTCTCGTGTACTTGGTGACCGGTGACCTGGCGACTGGACGTGGGGGGCAATAGCGTGACCAGAGTATCACGCCACCACAGCCCACAAATCTCGTCGTGGCCGCGCGGGGGAATCAGCTGACGCCGGCGCCGCACGTGGTTAGCCGGTGATTCCTCTCACCCTCTCATGGACCGAAGCAGAGCCCAAATTTGAACATCAAATCCATGAACAAACAATGACGAACAAACTCTAACAAATGAGGTACTAATCCGAAGGACTGCAGACTATTAAGACAAAGTGATTAAAAATGATTTCTAGCCAATAAGCTTGATTGTAAACATATATCACGGAGAAGAACAACTATGAATATGTTCCTATGTAATTCGGGAGAGCAAAGAAACTAAGAGCTGGTCTGTAGTGATTAGCACAATAATTCCTGATTAATTAGTATTTTGGTATTTCTAAAAAAAAGTAGTTTTTTCGTATTTCTTTTTATTATGAATAGCTTCTATATGTACTTAACATAAAAAAGTATTTCATAAACTAACATGTACAAGATCACTATAATCATTCTAAGTTTCTCAATATTCTACAGAATCTAACTATATGGTCACACGATTCGTATTCAAAGTTTTTTCTTTGGCAGTTTCGCCCCTCCTGAGATTTTGTTCAAGCTCCGCCACTGTTTGCACGTCCCTCCAGTTTCAATAGCTGGACTCATTTTGTTAGAAACACGAATCACTTTGCCTTGTAGTATTGGCACATTCATGTGCAAGCTTAATTAGTTGAACCCTGGCTGGCTGTGGCCAATTCCGAGCACGTCACGCCGGTTGTGCCTAATGCAACGCAACGCGCCGCGCTCGGAAGGAACTGAAACGCGCCGTGCTTAACGTTGACTCACGCGCGGCGCGGCGCACAAAGTTGAGCGTGACTTGCTCCGAGCGAAAACAGAAATAATTGTGCACGCGCGGAAGTCACGCCTAGCCTAGGTTTTGGTGAATCAATCAATCAATCGCGATGGCGAAAGACTCTTCTTGGGCGTACCTGCCAGATGATCTCCTGCTCCTGGTCCTCCGCCGCCTCACGTCCCTCGCGGACCGCGTCCGAGCAGGCGCCATCTGCAGACCATGGCGCTCCGCCGCCGGCCAGCTCTCGCCGAGGCGGCTCCCGTGGGTCATCGTGTCATCGTGTCCACTTGCCGACCGACCGGCGAGAGCAACTCAGTCCTCCTGGGGGCGCTACATCACGAGGCCATCGACATTGCCCTTTTTCAAGGGAAAATCTACGCCCTCTCCAGGGGCCATGTCCTCGAGACCCTTGACCTCAGCAATGGCCACCAAAAAGGCTTCAAACTCAAGTACAGTACCGAACTCATGATAAAGCACCCATGGCAAAACCACCACCACCAACATTCCAAGATGGTTTTCCCTTGGTATCTGCTCGAGTCCGGTGGCAAGCTGCTGATGGTGAAGCGATGGCTCCGCCGCCCATGGATGAGGATGCCCAGCTCCCCGGATGCGGATGGTAGAAGAACTTTCCGGTTCGAGGTCTAGGAAGCCGACCTGAGCGAACGCCGGTGGAAGAAGTTGGACGGCAGCCTACAAGGCCAGGCGCTCTTTGTTAGCAGGCCGTGCTCCAAGTCTTTGCCCGCTGGTCATGGAGTTCAGGGAGACTGTATCTACTTCCTCAACAAACTCTACCAGTGGAAGCAGCTGGAGGCACCTCTCGGTGACTCTGGCGTGTACAACATTAGAGACAAGTCATTCACCCCTTTGTTGCGTGAGTCGATGCCATCACTGCCGTGGAAGAGCGAGTGGTTTCCGTCATGGTTTTTTCCTGTCCAAGTTTAATTAAATCATCAACATGTGTTTTTTCCTATCCAGTTTAATTGAATCGTCAACATGTGCCCGCATTTATCTTTAGTTGTTTTCCTTGGTTGTCAAAATTAACGACCCCAATATTGTATGCATTTTTATAGAGTATATTTTTCTAACTCTGTCTTGAATTTTACATCCTCGCGACTTCATATGGTTTACCAATGTTTGGCTCAATGTGTTTGGTTGCAGTTAATATTTATTTGCATGTCCCTGCAGTTTCAATAGCTAGACTCATTTAGTTGGAAACACGAATTATTTTGCCTTGTATATTGACACATACATGTGGATGCTTAATTATCTGGTCTCGTTTTCATATTTTATTTTATATGTAGTATATGTAGTATGTATATGAGACCTAGACACATCATAGCTTATATGATGTTTCACGTAATACATAACCTAAACACGTGCATGGATGCATTGCTTGTATCTAGACATTCGGTCTAATGAGGGAGTTTTGTGATTGTTTTTGTCGGATGGTGGAATTTTTAGCCGTTTCTTTTAAGAATAAAGTAAACCTCATAGTAGAAGGGTCGGTGGGTAGCCCTTGCAAAAGTGGCGACACTGCATCCCTTCAGCAGCCAATCTTTTTCTTCTCAATAATGCATTTCACTTGGAACATGACACAAGGTTCCGAGCTAATTAAGACATCAACATGTGCACCTACTACTTGTAAATGAATAATTGTCGTATAATTGTCTTTTTTGGTCGTCCAAAGGACCAAACATAATTGTATGCCACCCACATAAAACAAATCCTATGCGTTTATTTCTTTATAATTAGTTGGTTTACATGGTTGAATTTTACAACCTGTTGACGTCATATTGATTGTCAATGTTTGGCTCGACGTGTTAGATTTCAGTTAATATTTATTTGCATGTCCCTGTTTCAATGGCTGGGACATAATTTAGTATGCTCTATGAAAAACACGGATGATTTTGCCATGTATTGACACATAAATGTGCATGCTTAATTAGTTAAACTCATATTTTTATTTCATTTTATATGTAGTATGTATGCGAGACCTAGACACGTTATAGCCTATATGATATTCAGACAATACACACCTTAATTAAAACATGCATGGATGCATTGCTGGTATCTATATATTTTGTCTAAATGAGGGAGTTTTCTGATTGTCTTTTTCAATGCTGGAATTTTTAGTTGTTCATTTAAAAATAAAGTGGCCCTGGAAAAGAGCCTCCTTTATCAGTAGTAATTTCATAAGTATAAAGATGATACAATAGGAGAATCGATACATACATGACTCACCACTACAGTGTCAGTAAACACTTATTGGACAATAACCGTCATCTCTATTGCCTATTATCACTAGCCTATCATCCCACTTTGACTGGTCAGTGATGATTGCACTGTCCAGCTGCACTGCCTCATATCTTATAAACAAGATAGTATCAACAATGCTATCATCTATCAAACATTGCATATATATTATCACACTAAAGCATAGTATCAACATTGCACTAGTGCAGAAAAAGCTTAGTGCTGGCTTTGCAAAAATGACGTTGCTGGCGTGGGAGCCCAACACCACCAATATGATGTCACTGTTAAAAAATAGTTGCGCTATTAGTGCCCACATCAGCAGTAATTTAGGTGCTTCTTGCATGCCACGTGTCCCACGCCATCACTATTATTTCCCACCTAGCGGCATTCCATGTAACATGCACACCAACAACAGTTTTCTCAGCCAAAAAATTTATGCACCGCCATATTGCATTTTGCGTCTCGGTAACATAGATAATTATATAGACCAACAGCAGCACAATGGACAAACATAGGTAATTATATAGATAAGATATCCAACAATCATCGATCTCACAAACAGTTCTAGCTAATGATTAGTCATTGTCAATATGCACTACAAGCGAACTAATCTATCTTATATCTCATCTTATACTCCCTCCATTCCTAAATATTTGTCTTTCTAGAGATTTCAACAAGTGACTACATACAAAGCAAAATGAGTGAATCTACACTCTAAAATATGTCTATATACATCCGTATGTGGTAGTCCATTTGAAATCTCTAAAAAGACAAATATTTAGGAACGGAGGAAGTATTTACTAATTGGAGGCACCATACGGGTCATCATAGTAATCCGCATCATTAAAAATATTTTAGCCGTTGATCTATTTAACTGATCTATCTTGACCCCGTGATTTACGTTACTTTTGTGGAGAAAAAAAGAGTCAACATACACGGATCAATCAGATGTGAAGTAATTAGAAAACCTTACGTTACTTTTGTGAAGAAAAAAAGAGCAACCCTACACGTGAAAAAAAGAGCATCATATCTAATCAGCTCTTAGCCGTTGGATTATTACTTTATTAGATGTGGAGATGAAATCTTTGATCGTGATATTCCTGTAGGGACGTAATGATGTCAAATATCAATCTCTTTGCTAAAAAAAAAACATTCTGATCTCTCTCTTAATCGTGTCTCCATCTCACGCCGCTGACTTCTATCAAATAGTTAGGTCAATCGAGATTGCCTTCTACGTGCTTATCTCGCCGGCCAAGCTTCATGAATGATTGCACTAGGAACGAATCATGCTAGCTTGCTTCATCACCGTTCACAAGTCAACGCCGGAGGCCAGTACGTCCATGTTCCTTTTGCCATCAACCATATCTCTGATGTGTGTGTCTTAGCAGATTAAAGAAATCGATCTGGATTACCTGTGCGTACATACGTGCATATGTAGAAGTGAATCAATCTAGATTACGTGCTGCTTAGGAATTTACCAGGGCTGTGTGAACATGTCTTCTTCGGAGATGAAAATTAAGTTCCTAGGACCCGTGCGACATGATTCAGGACCTGTGCCAACAGTCCTCTCTTTCTCTCTCTGGACAACGACCGTTCCCTGCTTCTCTTTTTGCTATTGTCGCTAGACCCGATGATCTTCTATAGCTTTTCCAGGTTGGCACTCAGGTTGAACCACCGCGCAATGACCTGCTGCGCAGGAGATAATTCCTACGTATTGGGATGTACAAGAGGACAGCAAACACATCCGGCCAGCAGAGACAAGCCGTACTTTGTTCGTGGCAACTGCTACGACTGATGCCCTATGGCGGTAGAAGCAACAGCAACGACAATGTTTTGTCGAGCGATGACATCATCCATGTCTGTTGATATGGTTGTCACTCACCACAGGTACTCAGTTCCTAATTATATGTATTTTTTAATCTCTGTAGCTGTTTATGAATGCAACGTGTTACGTAGTACATACATGCCTCATGGCTATGTGTTTCTCTGTACGGATGTTGTGCTCGACTGTTTTTTCCGAAAAGATGTTAACATTGTCCATTAGATCTTTGTCTTTCCATTTGTTTCTTATAAACATCAAACAGTATTTCTTATAATTTATATTACATATAAATTATTTAGGCTTGATGGGAAGTTATCATTTTTACAAGTTAATTGGGCATAAATAAAATAAAAGTGTGGTGTTATTAATGGAGGAGAAACATGTGCTGACATGTTTTTGATGAAAAAAAATTACATGTACTTTTTATGTTTTTCCTCATTATCTTTCATAACAAAATTCTAACCATATACAATGCAAATGTATTGCTCTCCGGCTTCAAATAGCCAAAAACAAATAGCGGGAAATAGCCAAAGAAATAAAAAACGAATGGCATCCCTTTGTTATATCGGACAAATAACTGGATTTTTCCAGCATGCAAATGTCCACATATATGTAACATTCACTAAAAATATTTGGTGGGTTATGAAGCAAAATTACTTATAATGCATCTGAAATAGCAAATATTGCATGCATTGGACTTCTAGCGTAACATACAAATAAAAATATTATATGATGTAGTGTAAAGTTTGGTAGTGCACATATACATGTACATTTTTCTGTTATTTTAAAATGCAATTTGAAAATACTGAGATCAAAAGAGCAATTAGGATTTTCTGCACGATATCATGAGTTTGGAGTTTTCGCAATTGATAAGAAAGCACACAAGACTTCAAATCACACTTAATAAAAGAAAAAATATAGTAATTGTTTTGTCTTAAAAATTATCCTTTTCAAAGTAAGACATGTTACCTAATATTCAGGGCTTGAAGACACTCAGTTATTAAATATGCAAATGAAGATATTTGTGAATATTTCCATGTTGTCATGTAGTATATTTTTCATTGATGCGTAGTGTTCTTTTTTCTAAACATGAATTCATATGTAGTGTGTGTAAAGATCTATGAACCACTCCCAAAAAAATATAACTTGACAATCAAACATTACTCGGACATATTTATGTGAACAATAGATTTTTGTAGATTATATGATCATGAATTCATTAAAAAGAATATATATCCTTTTTTCACATGATAGAGAATATGCACTGTTGTATGTTCGCAAGGATTTAAAATTGTAATATATTATTATTTTTCAATTCTTATACATATTGCATTTAACAAAAGTTAACAAAACTACAAATCAGAAAAATCTATATATAAATAGACTAGCCCGTGCGATCGCACGGGTTGACGACTAGTATACCTATAATAATAAAGGGGTTATTGCTTCTGGTGGCCCGTCATCGAAATTGCCCCCAAAGTTGCAAAATATTATCCACCGATGTCACCTATAAGTGATAAAAAAACGTTTGACACAGGGGAATCCCCGCCTGGGCCGGCCCATACGTTAGGAAACTTCTATACTGCACTCTGCGCGCTGGGAGATGACAGAGCGCGCCAGTTTGGGCCGGCCCATATCGGGGCAGCCTACTTTTAAAATATCGTTTTCCTTTTCCGCCTTTGTTTTTTTCTACTTTAAATAATTTGGGACTTCAGAAAAGTTCAGAAAAATAAAAAATGAGAATTCTGAAGTAAAATATTTAATAATTCATAAATGTTTGTGGTTTTAAAAAATGTTTGTATATTCAAAAGATGTTCGCAATTTTGAACACAAATGTTTCGGAAGTCAAAAAATGCACACGATTTTTAAAGAAAGTTTGTGTATTAAAAATGTTAATGAAGTTGAATAAAATTGCGCCAAATAAAAATATATTCATGAATTGAGAAATATCCTAAAAATTCAAAAATTGTTCGTGACTTACAAAATACTTTATTGATTCATAAAATGTTCGCTGATTCAAAAAATCTTCGTGAATTTCAAAATTTGTTCCACCAATTTCCCAAAATATGTTCGTCCACTCTAGAAATGTTCACCTATTCAAGAAATATTTTAATAAAATCTTCATAATTTTTAAAAAAATTGTTTGCGAATAGTATAAAATGTTCATGAATTCAATAAATGTTCATGATTATAGAAAATGTTCGAAATTTTATAAAAAATGGTCATGAATTTGAAAAGTGTTCACGATCTTAGATATGTTCATGAGTTTATAAAAATGTTCATGATTTTAAAAAATTGTTGACGATTTCACGAAAATGAGAGTGATAGTGTATCTCGGTGATGCAGCAAATGTGGTGATGGACATTGGAGATTATGAATTTTTTTCCATTGCAACGCACGTGCCCGTTTTGCTAGTATATAATAACCAGTTTACTTAAAACTTGGTATCAGCTTCGAAGGCCCAGACACACACACATTCTTTCAAATGTGTTGATGACGATCATCCTCCTCAAGTCATGGTGTCTGGTGTTCATGATAGTGACTATGACGGCCTGTCCAACCTGGAGATTCTTGCCAACTAGGAAGTTCTTCCACCCCATCGAGCTTAAGATAATGCAACCATCCGTATCTGCTACGTACGCACAGGTGGAGATGGATTCCCTTCATGTAAGGCGTACTCCAGCATAGCCTGCTTCATCTCGATGACACAACTAGGAGCTAGCCTCTTAGGCAATTTCTGAAAACACACACTCTCTCTCTCTCTCTCTCTCTCTCTCTCTCTCTCTCTCTCTCTCTCTCTCTCTCTCTCTCTCTCTCTCTCTCTCTCTCTCTCTCTCTCGCGCGCGCGCGCAAGCATATCATACGGATCTAAAAACAAATCCATGTGATAAATGAGCATGTCATGCACAATTATCAAAAAAGCATACACTTCAATTCACATATATCATCAGATTCTACACTAAACATATCAATCAGATCGATTCTACACTAAACATATCAATCAAATCGATTCTACACTAAGCATATTCATGTTGGAAATATGCCCTAGAGGCAACCATATTTGTATTATTTGTTTTCATGTTTATAACTAAGAGTTTATATTCTATGCTATAATTGCTATAATTCTTGAATATGATTCGGAGAAAAACTCATAAGCACGTGGAATGATAAAACCGTAAAACCTGATTCTTAGTCTTGCCTCTAAGACTAGTTCAAGTGTTGTATGATGATCGTGTTTTCTTTATCATGTGTGTTTGGTTAAGTGCAACGATAATTCCAAACAACATTGAGAGTATGTGATACGTCTCCAACGTATCTATAATTTTTTATTGTTCCATGCTATTATATTATCCATCTAAGATGTTTTATATGCATTTATATGGTATTTTATATTATTTTTGGGCCTAACCTATTAACCTAGAGCCCAGTGCCAGTTTCAGTTTTTTCCTCGTTTTTGAGTCCTGCAGAAAAGGAAAACCAAACGGAGTCCAATTGAGCTGAAATTTTACGGAGATCATTTTTGGACCAGAAGAAGCCCACTGAGTACCGGAGGTGGGCCAGAAGAGTCCCGAGGCCACCACGAGGGTAGGGGCGTGCCCTACCCCCCTGGGCGCGCCCCCTGCCTCGTGGCCGCCTCAGGGACCGCCCTCACTTGTTCCCGACTCAAACACCTCTTATATAACCCCAAACTTCCAGAAAGAAACCTAGATCGGGAGTTTCGTCGCCGCAAGCCTCCGTAGCCATCGAAAACCAATCTAGACCCGTTCCGGCACCCTGCCGGAGGGGGAATTCCTTTCCGGTGGCCATCTACATCATCCCTACGCTCTCCATGACGAGGAGGGAGTAGTTCACCCTCGGGGCTGAGGGTATGTACCAGTAGCTATGTGTTTGATCTCTCTCTCTCTCTCTCTCTCTCTCTCTCTCTCTCTCTCGTGTTCTTGAGGTGGTACGATCTTGATGTATCGCGAGCTTTGCTATTATAGTTGGATCTTATGATGTTTCTCCCCCTCTACTCTCTTGTAATGGATTGAGTTTTCCCTTTGAAGTTATCTTATCGGATTGAGTCTTTAAGGATTTGAGAACACTTGATGTATGTCTTGCATGTGCTTATCTGTGGTGACAATGGGATATCACGTGATCTATGATACGTCTCCAACGTATCTATAATTTTTGATTGCTCCATGCTATATTATCTACTGTTTTGGGCAATATTGGGCTATATTTTCCACTTTTATATTATTTTTGGGACTAACCTATTAACCGGAGGCCCAGCCCAGAATTGCTGTTTTTTGCCTATTTCAGTGTTTCGAAGAAAAGGAATATTAAACGGAGTCGAAACGGAATGAAATCAACTGGAGAAGTTATTTTTGGAAGGAAAGCTACCGGAAAAGCTTGGAGTGCATGTCAGGAAAGAAGGGAGGTGTCCACGAGGGTGGGGGCGCCCCCCCTAGGGCACGCCCCTTGCCTCGTGGGCCCCTCGAAGCTCCACCAGCGTACTTCTTTCACCCATATATACCCACGTACCCTAAAACTTCCGAAGATGAGAATATATCGGGAGTTCCGCCGCAAGCCTCTCAGAGCCACCAAAACTAATCGGGACCTGTTCCAGGCACCTGCCGGAAGGGGGACCCTCACCGTGGCCATCTTCATCATCCCGCGCTCTCCATGACGAGGAGGGAGTAGTTCACCATCGGGCTGAGGGTATGTACCAGTAGCTATGTGTTTGATCTCTCTCTCTCTCTCTCGTGTTCTTGATTTGTACGATCTTGATGTATCGTGAGATTTGCTATTATAGTTGGATCTTATGTTTCTTCTCCCCCTCTACTCTCTTGTAATGGATTGAGTTTTCCCTTTGAAGTTATCTTATCGGATTGAGTCTTTAATGATTTGAGAACACTTGATGTATGTCTTGCCGTGCGTATCTGTGGTGACAATGGGATATCACGTGATTCACTTGATGTATGTTTTGGTGATCAACTTGCGGGTTCCGCCCATGAACCTATGCATAGGGGTTGGCACACGTTTCGTCTTGATTCTCCGGTAGAAACTTTGGGGCACTCTTTGAGGTTCTATGTGTTGGTTGAATAGATGAATCTGAGATTGTGTGATGCATATCGTATAATCATACCCACGGATACTTGAGGTGACATTGGAGTATCCAGGTGACATTAGGGTTTTGGTTGATTTGTGTCTTAAGGTGTTATTCTATTACGAACTCTAGGGCTGTTTGTGACACTTATAGGAATAGCCCAACGGATTGATTGGAAAGAATAACTTTGAGGTGGTTTCGTACCCTACCATGATCTCTTCGTTTGTTCTCCACTATTAGTGACTTTGGAGTGACTCTTTGTTGCATGTTGAGGGATAGTTATATGATCCAACTATGTTATTATTGTTGAGAGAACTTGCACTAGTGAAAGTATGAACCCTAGGCCTTGTTTCCTAGCATTGCAATACCGTTTATGCTCACTTTTATCACTAGTTACCTTGCTGTTTTTATATTTTCAGATTACAAAAACCTATATCTACCATCCATATTGCACTTGTATCACCATCTCTTCGCCGAACTAGTGCACCTATACAATTTACCATTACATTGGGTGTGTTGGGGACACAAGAGACTCTTTGTTATTTGGTTGCAGGGTTGTTTGAGAGAGACCATCTTCATCCTATGCCTCCCACGGATTGATAAACCTTAGGTCATCCACCTGAGGAAAATTTTCTACTGTCCTACAAACCTCTGCACTTGGAGGCCCAATAACGTCTACAAGGAGAAGGTTGCGTAGTAGACATCAAGCAGTTTCTGGCGCCGTTGCCGGGGAGGCTAGGTAAGCGGCACTCACACCCCGTCAACTAAGCTAGTTTCTGGCGCCGTTGCTGGGGAGGTGAGTGCTTGAAAGTATATCTTTAGATCTTGCAATCGAATCTTTTTGTTTCTTGTTTTATCACTAGTTTAGTTTATAAAAGAAAACTACCAAAAAATGGAATTAAGTTTGCCTCATACGCTTCATCTTTTTAATATATTTCGTGAGTATGATGGAAAGGAAAATTGTGCCAAAGTGTTAGAAGAAGAATGCATTAAAATGTTTGGCACTAAATCTTTGAATGATGAGCATGATTACAATGTTGTTAGTATGAACTCCTTGAATATCCATGGTACTAATGATGATTGCACTAGTTATGATGAAAATGTCTCCTATAAACATGTCAATTTTTGTGGAGTACATTGGGTTTGCAAGTACACACCAAATAGGGAAGATAGATATTGCAAGAGGCATAAGTACTTAGAAACTAAATTGTTGCAAGAAAGTCTTGATGATTGCGCTGAAAGATTCAATATTTTTCGCGCCCCTTGTGAACTTTGCAATGAACATGGTCATTTAAAGCTCCAATGCTATTTGTTTCATGATCAAATCGTGTCCAAGTATTATGATAATTTGATTACTCTTGAGCATCATAAAGAGCTTAATCTTCTTTTGGGTTATGAAGAAATGAAACGTATAACTGAGGGTATTCCAAAATTTAGTCTCGATAAAATTCTTGATTTTGATCTAGAGAAGATTTATATATATTGTGCGGTGAATTGTATTGAAAATCCTTATATTGCCAACTACATAAAGAAAAGAAAACAAATAGAGCATGAAGAGAATACTAATGAAAGGGAAGAGACTTCCCAATATTCTCCTATTATTTCTTATGATGAATCAGGTAACGAGGAGGAGCCTTCTATTCAACCAATCTCATTAATAAGGAGCTCCAAAAAGAGGATTGAACCCACACATGGTGTGGTGAAGAAGAAGAAAAGAAAAAGGAAGAGAGGTAAAAAGGTATCTCTCCCAAATAATGTTGCCCCTATTATTGTTGTGCCTCATGAAAATGAATCAAAAATAATTGTGGAAGATGATGCACTTGATGATGATCTCGCTATACCTATTGCTTATTGTGATGATTATGATTGGGAAGATAATGATACTTCTTATGATCTTGAAAATCTTTTTGGCACTTGCTTGGAAGAATATGATAATTACTATACTATTGGTTCTATCCATACTATTAATGATGAGAGTGATTATGCTTATGATATATCAAAAAACGTATAATATATCAAAAAATTCAGCACGAAAATCCGCATCCGATTTTGACAGCCTATGGCCTGTTTGCAAATTTTTAGAATCCTCAAATTCTAAAAGGAGAAAAAGATATGCTCAAATTTAAGTTTTTTTTAATTTTGGTTAAATCTGGTCAAACTATGGTCAAACTACTTATTCAAGAAGTATTAATGTTACTACATACTTATTCAAGAATATTAGTGTTACTAAATAATTATTTCAATTTTTGAATTTTGGTCAAATCTGGTCAAACTATGGTAAAACTATGGTCAAACTTATTTAAGAAATATTAGTGTTACTAAATAATTACTATTTTTTAGAATAATAGTTTCAAACTCAAACGGTGAAATGTGTGACCTAATGCTCAAGCTAAACTGCTAAGGGTTAATAGGATTTACAGCTTACATTTGTCAGGAAAACAACAAGTGTAGACTTGGAAAGTAGGGGGAATAGAACTCCGAAGTTAAGCGTGCTCAGGCTAGGGGAGTGAGAGGATGGGTGATCGGTCTTGAAGTTAGACGATTTGGAATGAGTGATCCACACTTGAGTAGTTAAGAGGGGCGTTTAGAGACTAAATCATCAAATAATTCAGAATATTGAAAATTGAAAAAAATTCAATTTTTTTCAAAATTTAAAAAAAATTCAAAAAAAATACCTTTAGTACAGGTTGGTAACACCAACCGGTATTAAAGGTCCCCCATACCACAGCGCGAGCTCACGCCACGTGGTGTTGCCGTGAGGGGGGCACACCCTAAAGCCGCGTGTCGGGTGCCTGCACCTGCCACCACGCTTCCACAACCGTAGGAGAGCCCACCGCAACACCTGGCGGTATTGCTCCCCGAGGTACCCTGTCCCGTCTAACCCTAACACAAACGACCGCCGGGTCTAGCCCTTTGACTTTCGCTGGACGGGGTTTGACCGGTGGACCTTTTTACATGGTTGCCATAGCCCAGCCTATAGCTACACCCCCCCCCCCCAACACCGTCCCGGCCCAACCCACCCAAAGATTCCCTCCATGTCGGCCCGACGTGCCCGTTTCCCCCCTCCGGGACACGGCGGGGCACACCCCGGAGCCACGTGCCGAGTGCCTGCGCCTGCCACCACGCTTCCACAACCGTAGGAGGGCCCACCGCAACACCTCACGGCTTTGCTACCCCCCCCCCCAGGTACCCCATCCAGTCTAACCCTGACACAGACGACCGCCGGGTCTAGCCCTTTGACTTTCGCCGGACGGGGTTTGACCGGTAGACCTTTTCACCTGGTTGTCATAGCCCAGCCCATATCTACACCCCCCAACACCGTCCCGGCCCAACCCACCCCAAGACTCCCTCTGTGTCGGCCCGATGTGGCCGTTTCCCCCATTCGGGACACGGCAGCAGCGACGCCCGTGAGGGGGGCACACCCCGGTGCCGCGTGCCAGGTGCCTGCACCTGCCACCACGCGTCCCCAACTGTAGGAGGGCCCACCACAACACCTGGTGGCATTGCTACCCCCCAGGTACCTCGTCCCGTCTAACCCTGACACAGAAGACCAACGGGTCTAGCCCTTTGACTTTCGACGGACGGGGTTTGACCGGGTGGATCTTTTCACCTGGTTGTCATAGCCCAGCCCATAGCTACACCCCCAACACGGTCTGGGCCCAACCAACCACTAGATTCCCTATGTGTCAGCCCGACATGGCCGTTTCCCCCGCCAGGACACGGCGGCAGCGACGCCTGTGAGGGGGGGAACACCCCGGAGCCACGTGCCGGGTGCCTGCACCTGCCACCACGCTTCCACAACCATAGGAGGGCCCACCGCAACACCCGGCGGCATTGCTACGCCCCCCCCCCCCCACCCAGGTACCCCGTCCCGTCTAACCCTGACACAGACGACCGTCGGGTCTAGCCCTTTGACTTTCGCCGAACGAGGTTTAACCGATGGACCTTTTCACCTGGTTGTCATAGCCTGGCCCATAGCTACACCCTCCAACACCGTCCCGGCCTGGCGGGCCGGCGGCGCGGCGATGTGGGCGCGGCCATGTGTTGCGGCCTGGTTGGCTGGGCGCGGCGGCGGGAATAGTTCGGCGGCGGGCGGACGTGTCCGGCCCGGTCCGGATGTGTCCGGAGGCGGCAGGGAGGAGATTCGTCTAGGGTTTGCCCGAAATTTCGGAGGGGGAGGTGTTTTTATAGGTAGAGGGATCTAGGAGGCTCCAAATGGAGTGTAGTTTTCGCCCACACAATCGTGATCCGACGACGGAGAGCATGGAAGTGACTTAGATGGGTTATTGGGCTGCTTTGGAGGGTTGTTGGGCTGCAACCCAAAAGAGGCCTTTGCGGTTATGCGGTTAACCATTGGAGTATCAAACGAGCTCCAAATGACTCGAAATTTGACAGGTGGTCTACCGGTGGTGTACCAAGGCCACTTGGCAAGCCTCAATCCATTCCGAGAATGTTTAACACCCGCGAAGGAAAAGAGACAAGAGGGGTGCGCCGGTGCATGTGGGAGTGTCGGATTGCGAAACGGACAACGGGGAAAATGCTCAGATGCATGAGACGAACACGTATGCAAATGAGATGCACATGATGACATGATATGAGATGCAAGACATGAACAAAATGCAAAACGAAAGACAAAACCCAACCAAGGAGGGAATACCATAGCACATAGCCGAAAATGGCAAGAGTTGGAGTTACAAATATGGAAAGTTACATCCGTGGTGTTACAATGCCACCCACATAAAACAAATCCTATGCGTTTATTTCTTTATAATTAGTTGGTTTACATGGTTGAATTTTACAACCTGTTGACGTCATATTGATTGTCAATGTTTGGCTCGACGTGTTAGATTTCAGTTAATATTTATTTGCATGTCCCTGTTTCAATGGCTGGGACATAATTTAGTATGCTCTATGAAAAACACGGATGATTTTGCCATGTATTGACACATAAATGTGCATGCTTAATTAGTTAAACTCATATTTTTATTTCATTTTATATGTAGTATGTATGCGAGACCTAGACACGTTATAGCCTATATGATATTCAGACAATACACACCTTAATTAAAACATGCATGGATGCATTGCTGGTATCTATATATTTTGTCTAATGAGGAATTTTATGATTATCTTTTCAATGCTGGAATTTTTAGTTGTTCATTTAAAATAAAGTGGCCCTGAAAAGAGCCTCCTTTATCAGTAGTAATTTCATAAGTATAAAGATGATACAATAGGAGAATCGATACATACATGACTCACCACTACAGTGTCAGTAAACACTTATTGGGCAATAACCGTCATCTCTATTGCCTATTATCACTAGCCTATCATCCCACTTTGACTGGTCAATGATGATTGCACTGTCCAGCTGCACTGCCTCATATCTTATAAACAAGATAGTATCAACAATGGTATCATCTATCAAACATTGAATATCTATTATCACACTAAAGCATAGTATCAACATTGCACTAGTGTAGAAAAAGCTTAGTGCTGGCTTTGCAAAAATGACGTTGTCGTGGGAACCCAACGCCACCAATATGATGTCACTGTTAAAAAATAGTGGCGGTGTTAGTGCCCACATTAGCAGTAATTTAGGTGCTTCTTGCATGCCACGTGTCCCACGCCATCACTATTATTTCCCACCTAGCGGCATTCCATGTAACATGCACACCAACAACAGTTTTCTCAGCCAAAAAATTTATTTGCACCACCATATAGCATTTTGCGTCTCGGTAACATAGATAATTATATAGACCAACAGCAGCACAATGGACAAACATAGGTAATTATATAGATAAGATATCCATCAATCATCGATCTCACAAACAGTTCTAGCTAATGATTAGTCATTGTCAATATGCACTACAAGCGAACTAATCTATCTTATATCTTATCTTATACTCCCTCCATTCCTAAATATTTGTCTTTCTAGAGATTTCAACAAGTGACTACATACAAAGCAAAATGAGTGAATCTACACTCTAAAATATGTCTATATACATCCGTATGTGGTAGTCCATTTGAAATCTCTAAAATGACAAATATTTAGGAATGGAGGAAGTATTTACTAATTGGAGGCACTGTTGGAGAACGTAGTAATTTCAAAAAAATTCCTACGCACACGCAAGACCATGGTGATGGCATAGCAACGAGAGGGGAGAGTGTCTGTCCACGTACCCTCGTAGACCGAAAGCGGAAGCGTTAAAACAACGCGGTTGATGTAGTCGTACGTCTTCACGATCCGACCGATCCAAGCACCGAACGTACGGCACCTCCGAGTTCTGCACACGCTCAGCTCGATGACGATCCCGGACTCGATCCAGCAAAGTGTCGGGATGAGTTCCACAAGACGACGGCGTGGTGACGATGATGATGCTCCACCGACGCAGGGCTTCTCCTAAGCTCCGCGACGATATGACTTCTCCGGCGCAGGGCTTCGCCAAAGCTCCGCGACGATATGACCGAAGTGGAATATGGTGGAGGGGGGCACCGCACACGGCTAAGGAACGATCCGTAGATCAACTTGTGTGTCATGGGGTGCCCCCCTGCCCCCGTATATAAAGGAGCAAGGAGGAGGTGGCCGGCCAAGGGAGGAGGCGCGCAAGGGGGAGTCCTACTCCCACCGGAGTAGGACTCCTCCTTTCCTAGTAGGAGTAGGAGAGAAGGAGGGGAAGGGAGGAAGGGTGCGGCCTCCCCTAGTCCAATTCGGACTAGGCCTTGGGCGCGCGGCCTGCCCTAGGCAGCCCTCTCTCTTTCCCGCAGGGCCCAATAAGGCCCAATACTTCTCCCGGCGAATTCCGTAACTCTCCGGTACTCGAAAAATACCGAATCATTCGAACCTTTCCAACTCCGAATATAGTCGTCCAATATATCGATCTTTACGTCTCGACCATTTCGAGACTCCTCGTCATGTCCCCGATCTCATCCGGGACTCCGAACTCCTTCGGTACATCAAAACTCATAAACTCATAATATAACATCGCCGAAACCTTAAGCGTGCGGACCCTACGGGTTCGAGAACTATGTAGACATGACCTAGAACTATTCTCGGTCAATAACCAATAGCGGGACCTGGATGCCCATATTGGCTCCTACATATTCTACTTAAGATCTTTATCGGTCAAACCGCATAACAACATACGTTGTTCCCTTTGTCATCGGTATGTTACTTACCCGAGATTCGATCGTCGGTATCCAATACCTAGTTCAATCTCGCTACCAAGAAGTCTCTTTACTCGTTCCGTAATACATCATCTCACAACTAACTCATTAGTTGCAATGCTTGCAAGGCTTATGTGATGTGTATTACCGAGAAGGCCCAGAGATACCTCTCCGACAATCGGAGTGACAAAACCTAATCTCGATTCATGCCAACTCAACATATACTTTTGGAGACACCTGTAGAGTACCTTTATAATCACCCATTTACGTTGTGACGTTTGGTAGCACACAAAGTGTTCCTCCGGTAGACGGGAGTTGCATAATCTCATAGTTGCAGGAACTTTGTATAAGTCATGAAGAAAGCATAAGCAACATACTAAACGATCAAGTGCTAAGCTAACGAAATGGGTCATGTCAATCAGATCATTCAACTAATGATGTGACCTTGTTAATCAAATGACAACTCCTTTGTCTATGGTTAGGAAACTTAACCATCTTTGATTAACAAGCTAGTCTAGTAGAGGCATACTAGTGACACTCTGTTTGTCTATGTATTCACACATGTATTATGTTTCCGGTTAATACAATTCTAGCATGAATAATAAACATTTATCATGAAATAAGGAAATAAATAATAACTTTATTATTGCCTCTAGGGCATATTTCCTTCAGTCTCCCACTTGCACTAGAGTCAATAATCTAGTTCACATCGCCATGTGATTTAACATCAATAGTTCACATCTATATGTGGTTAACACCCATAGTTCACATCGACATGTGACCAACACCCATAGGGTTTACTAGAGTCGGTAATCTAGTTCACATCGCTATGTGATTAACACCCAAAGAGTACTAAGGTGTGATCATGTTTTGCTTGTGAGATAATTTTAGTCAACGGGTCTGTCACATTCAGAGCCGTAAGTATTTTGCAAATTTCTATGTCTACAATGCTCTGCACGGAGCTACTCTAGCTAATTGCTCCCACTTTCAATATGTATCCAGATTGAGACTCAGAGTCATCTAGATTAGTGTTAAAACTTGCATCGACGTAACCCTTTACGACGAACCTTTTTTCACTTCCATAATCGAGAAACATATCCTTATTCTTCTAAGGATAATTTTGACCGCTGTCCATTGATCTACTCCTAGATCACTATTGCACTCCCTTGCCAAGCTTAGTGGTAGGGTATGCAATAGATCTGGTACACATCATGACATACTTTATAGAACCTATGGCTGATGCATAGGGAATGACTTTCATTATCTTTCTATCTTCTGCCGTGGTCGGGTTTTGAGTATTACTCAATCTCACACCTTGTAACACAGCCAAGAACTCTTTCTTTGACTGTTCCATTTAGAACTACTTCAAAATCTTGTCAAGGTATGTATTCATTGAAAAACTTATCTAGCGTCTTGATCTATCTCTATAGATCTTGATGCTCAATATGTAAGCAGCTTCACCGAGGTCCTTCTTTGAAAAACTCCTTTCAAATACTCCTTTATGCTTTGCGAATAATTCTACATCATTTCCGATCAACAATATGTCATTCACATATACTTATCGAAATGTTATAGTGCTCCCACTCACTTTCTTGTAAATACAGGCTTCTCCAAAAGTCTGTATAAAACCATATGCTTTGATCACACTATCAAAGCGCTTATTCCAACTCGAGATGCTTGCACTAGTCCATAGATTGATCTCGGAGCTTGCACATTTTGTTAGTTCCTTTAGGATTGACAAAACCTTCTGGTTGCATCATATACAACTCTTCTTTAATAAATCCATTAAAGAATGTTGTTTTGACATCCATTTGCCAGATTTCATAAAATGTGGCAATTGCTAACATGATTCGGACAGACTTAAGCATCGCTACAGTTGAGAAAATCTCATTGTAGTCAACACCTTGAACTTGTCAAAAACCTTTTTTCGACAAGTCAAGCTTTGTAGATAGTAACACTACTATCAGTGTCCGTCTTCCTCTTGAAGATCCATTTATTCTCAATGGCTTGCCGATCATCGGGCAAGTCAACCAAAGTTCATACTTTGTTCTCATACATGGATCCCATCTCAGATTTCATGGCTTCCAGCCATTTCGCGGAATCTGGGCTCATCATCGCTTCCTCATAGTTCGTAGGTTCATCATGGTCTAGTAACATGACTTCCAGAACATGATTACCGTACCACTCTGGTGCGGATCTTACTCTGGAAGACCTACGAGGTTTGGTAGCAACTTGATCTGAAGTTTCATGATCATCATCATTAACTTCCTCACTAATTGGTGTAGGAATCACCGGAACTGTTTTCTGTGATGAACTACTTTCCAATAAGGGAGAAGGTATAATTACCTCATCAAGTTCTACTTTCCTCCCACTCACTTCTTTCGAGAGAAACTTCTTCTCTAGAAAGGATCCATCTTAGCAACGAATAACTTGCCTTCGGATCTGTGATAGAAGGTGTACCCAATAGTTACCTTTGGGTATTCTATGAAGACGCACTTCTCCGATTTGGGTTCGAGCTTATCAGGTGAAAACTTTTTCACATAAGCATCACAATTCCAAACTTTAAGAAACGACAGCTTAGGTTTACTGTTAAACCATAGTTCATACGGTGTCGTCTCAACGGATTTAGATGGTGCCCTATTAAACGTGAATGCAGCTGTCTCTAATGCATAACCCCAAAACGATAGTGGTAAATCGGTAAGATACATCATAGATCGCATCATATCTAATAAAGTGCGGTTACGACGTTCGGACACACCATTATGCCGTGGTGTTCCAGGTGGCGTGAGTAGTGAAACTATTCCACATTGTTTTAATTGGACCAAACTCGTAACTCAAATATTCGTCTCCGTGATCAGATCGCAGAAACTTTATTTTCATGTTACGATGATTTTCCACTTCACTCTGAAATTCTTTGAACCTTTCAATTATTTCAGACTTATGTTTCATCAAGTAGATATACCCATATCTGCTCAAATCATCTTGTGAAGGTCGAAAATAACGATACTTGCCACGAGCATCAACACTCATTGGATCGCATACATCGGTATGTATTATTTCCAACAAGTCAAGAGCTCGTTCCATTGTTCCAGAGAACGGAGTTTTAGTCATCTTGCCCATAAGGCACGGTTCGCAAGCATCAAATGATTCATAATCAAGTGAATCCAAAAGCCCATCAGTATGGAGTTTCTTCATGCGTTTTACACCAATATGACCTAAACTGCAGTGCCACAAATAAGTTGCACTATCATTATTAACTTTATATCTTTTGGTTTCAATATTATGAATATGTGTATCACACGATCGAGATCCAACAAACCATTTTCATTGGATGTATGACCATAGAAGGTTTTATTCATGTAAACAGAACAGTAATTATTCTCTAACTTACATGAATAACCGTATTGCAATAAACATGATCAAATCATATCCATGCTCAACGCAAACGCCAAATAACATTTATTTAGGTTCAACACTAATCCCGATAGTATAGGGAGTGTGCGATGATGATCATATCAATCTTGGAACTACTTCCAACACTCATCGTTACTTCCCCTTCAACTAGTCTCTGTTTATTCTGTAACTCCTGTTTCGAGTTACTAATCTTAGCAACCGAACAAGTATCAAATACTTAGGGGCTACTATAAACACTAGTAAAGCACACATCAATAACCTGTATATCAAATATACCCTTGTTCTCTTTGCCATCCTTCTTATCCACCAAATATCTCGGTATTTCCGCTTCAAAGACCATTTCCTATGCAATGTAAGCACTCAGTTTCAGGCTTTGGTTCAGCTTTGGGTTTCTTCGTGGGAGTGACAACTTGCTTGTCATTCTACTTGAAGTTCCCTTTCTTTCCTTTGCCCTTTTCTTGAAACTAGTGGTCTTGTCAATCATCAACACTTGATGCTCTTTCTCGATTTCTACCTTCGTCGATTTCAACATCACGAAGAGCTCGGGAATCGTTTTCGTCATCCCTTGCATACTATAGTTCATCACGAAGTTCTAGTAACTTAGTGATGGTGACTAGAGAATTCTGTCAATCACTATCTTATCTGGAGATTAACTCCCACTTGATTCAAGCGATTGAAGTACCTGCATAATCTGAGCACATGCTCACTAGTTGAGCGATTCTCCTCCATCTTTTAGCTATAGAACTTGTTGGAGACTTCATATCTCTCAACTCGGTATTTGCTTGAAATATTAACTTCAACTCCTGGAACATCTCATATGGTCCATGACGCTCAAAACGCCTTTGAAGTCCCGATTCTAAGCCGCTTAAGCATGGTGCACTAAACTACCAAGTAGTCATCATATTGAGCTAGCCAAACGCTCATAACGCCCGCATCTTGCTCTTGCAATAGGTCTGTCACCTAGCGGTGCATCAAGGACATAATTCTTCTGTGCAGCAATGAGGATAAACCTCAGATCACGGATCCAATCCGCAACATTGCTACTAACATTTTTCAATACAATTTTCTCTAGGAACACATCATATGAAAACAACAACGCGAGCTATTGATCTACAACATAATTTGAAAAATACTACCAGGACTAAGTTCATGATAAATTAAAGTTCAATTAATCATATTACTTAAGAACTCCCACTTAGACAGACATCTCTCTAGTCATCTAAGTGATTACGTGATCCAAATCAACTAAACCATGTCCGATCATCACGTGAGATGGAGTAGTTTCAATGGTGAACATCACTATGTTGATCATATCTACTATATGATTCACGCTCGACCTTTCGGTCTCCGTGTTCCGAGGCCATATCTGCATATGCTAGGCTCGTCAAGTTTAACCTGAGTATTCTGCGTGTGCAAAACTGGCTTGCACCCGTTGTAGATGGACGTAGAACTTATCACACCCGATCATCACGTGGTGTCCGGGTACTACGAACTTTTAGCAACGGTACATACTCAGGAGAACACTTCTTGATAATTTTAGTGAGAGATCATCTTATAATGCTACCGTCAATCAAAGCAAGATAAGATGCATAAAGGATAAACATCACATGCAATCAATATAAGTGATATGATATGGTCATCATCATCTTGTGCTTGTGATCTCCATCTCCAAGCAATCGCCATGATCACCATCGCCACCGGCGCGACACCTTGATCTCCATCGTAGCATCGTTGTCGCCTCGCCAACTATTGCTTCTACGACTATCGCTACTGCTTAGTGATAAAGTAAAGCAATTACATGGCTTTTGCATTTCATACAATAAAGCGACAACCATATGGCTCCTGCCATTGCCGATAACTCGGTTACAAAACATGATCATCTCATACAATAAAATATAGCATCACGTCTTGACCACATCACATCACAACATGCCCTGCAAAAACAAGTTAGACGTCCTCTACTTTGTTGTTGCAAGTTTTACGTGGCTGCTACGGGCTGAGCAAGAACCGTTCTTACCTACGCATCAAAACCACAACGATAGTTTGTCAAGTTGGTGCTGTTTTAACCTTCGCAAGGACCGGCGAGCCACACTCGGTTCAACTAAAGTGAGAGAGACAGACACCCGCCGGTCACCTTTAAGCAAACTAGTGCTCGAAGCGGTGAAACCAGTCTCGCGTAAGCGTACGCGTAATGTCGGTCCGGGCCGCTTCATCTCACAATACCGCTGAACCAAAGTATGACATGCTGGTAAGCAGTATGACTTATATCGCCCACAACTCACTTTTGTTCTACTCGTGCATATGACATCAACGCATAAAACCAGGCTCGGATGCCATCGTTGGAGAACGTAGTAATTTCAAAAATTTCCTACGCACACGCAAGACCATGGTGATGGCATAGCAACGAGAGGGAGAGTGTCTGTCCACGCACTCGTGAGACCGAAAGCGGAAGCGTTAAAACAACGTGGTTGATGTAGTCGTCGCCTTCACGATCCGACCGATCCAAGCACCGAACGTCACGGCACCTCCGAGTTCTGCACACGCTCAGCTCTATGACGATCCCGGACTCCGATCCAGCAAAGTGTCGGGATGAGTTCCGTCAAGACGACGGGCGTGGGACGATGATGATGCTCCACCGACGCAGGGCTTCGCCTAAGCTCCGCGACGATATGACTTCTCCGGCGCAGGGCTTCGCCTAAGCTCCGCGACGATATGACCAAGTGGAATATGGTGGAAGGGGGCACCGCACACGGCTAAGGAACGATCCGTAGATCAACTTGTGTGTCATGGGGTGCCCCCTGCCCCCGTATATAAAGGAGCAAGGGGGAGGTGGCCGGCCAAGGAGGAGGCGCACCAAGGGGGAGTCCTACTCCCACCGGGAGTAGGACTCCTCCTTTCCTAGTAGGAGTAGGAGAGAAGGAGGGGAAGGGAGGAAGGGTGCGGCCCCTCCCTAGTCCAATTCGGACTAGGCCTTGGGCGCGCGCCTGCCCTAGGCAGCCCTCTCTCTTTCCCAGGGCCCAATAAGGCCCAATACTTCTCCCGGCGAATTCCTGTAACTCTCTCGGTACTCAAAATACCCAATCATTCGAACCTTTCCAACTCCGAATATAGTCGTCCAATATATCGATCTTTACGCCTCGACCATTTCGAGACTCCTCGTCATGTCCCCGATCTCATCCGGGACTCGAACTCCTTCGGTACATCAAAACTCATAAACTCATAATATAACCGCCATCGAAACCTTGTTGCGTGCGGATTCTACGGGTTCGAGAACTATGTAGACATGACCTAGAACTATTCTCGGTCAATAACCAATAGCGGACCTGGATGCCCATATTGGCTCCTACATATTCTACGAAGATCTTTATCGGTCAAACCACATAACAACATACGTTGTTCCCTTTGTCATCGGTATGTTACTTACCCGAGATTCGATCGTCGGTATCCAATACCTAGTTCAATCTCGTTACCAGTAAGTCTCTTTACTCGTTCCGTAATACATCATCTCACAACTAACTCATTAGTTGCAATGCTTGCAAGGCTTATGTGATGTGTATTACCGAGAAGGCCCAGAGATACCTCTCCGACAATCGGAGTGACAAAACCTAATCTCGATTCATGCCAACTCAACATATACTTTTGGAGACACCTGTAGAGTACCTTTATAATCACCCATTTACGCTAGACGCTTGGTAGCACACAAAGTGTTCCTCCGTAGACGGAGTTGCATAATCTCATAGTTGCAGGAACTTTGTATAAGTCATGAAGAAAGCATAAGCAACATACTAAACGATCAAGTGCTAAGCTAACGAAATGGGTCATGTCAATCAGATCATTCAACTAATGATGTGACCTTGTTAATCAAATGACAACTCCTTTGTCTATGGTTAGGAAACTTAACCATCTTTGATTAACAAGCTAGTCTAGTAGAGGCATACTAGTGACACTCTGTTTGTCTATGTATTCACACATGTATTATGTTTCCGGTTAATACAATTCTAGCATGAATAATAAACATTTATCATGAAATAAGGAAATAAATAATAACTTTATTATTGCCTCTAGGGCATATTTCCTTCAGGCACCATACGGGTCATCATAGTAATCCACATCATTAAAAATATTTTAGCGGTTAATCTATTTAACTGATCTATCTTGACCCCATGATTTACGTTACTTTTGTGGAGAAAAAAAGAGTCAACATACACGGATCAATCAGATGTGAAGTAATTAGAAAACCTTACGTTACTTTTGTGAAGAAAAAAAGAGCAACCCTACACGTGAAAAAAAGAGCATCATATCTAATCAGCTCTTAGCCGTTGGATTATTACTTTATTAGATGTGCAGATGAAATCTTTGATCGTGATATTCCTGTAGGGACGTAATGATGTCAAATATCAATCTCTTTGCTAAAAAAATCTTTCTGATCTCTCTCTTAATCGTGTCTCCATCTCACGCCGCTGACTTCTATCAAATAGTTTGGTCAATTGAGATTGCCTTCTACGTGCTTATCTCGCCGGCCAAGCTTCATGAATGATTGCACTAGGAACGAATCATGCTAGCTTGCTTCATCTTTAGTTGATTATTTTTTTCAGATGATTAATAGATAAATTCCTCACGTAGAGAAATTTATTTTAGAATTTTTGGAGTTCCAGAAGTTTGCGTTAGTTACAGATTACTACAGACTGTTCTGTTTTTGACAGATTCTGTTTTTCACGTGTTGTTTGCTTATTTTGATGAATTTATGGCTAGTAATGGAGTTTATGAACCATAGAAAAGTTGGAATACAGTAGGTTTAACACAAATATAAATAAAGAATGAGTTCATTACAGTACCTTGAAGTGGTGTTTTTGTTTTCTTTCGCTAACGGATCTCACGAGATTTTCTGTTAAGTTTTGTGTTGTGAAGTTTTCAAGTTTTGGGTAAAGATTTGATGGATTATGGAACAAGGAGTGGAAAGAGCCTAAGCTTGGGATGCCCAAGGCACCCCAACGTAAAATCTAAGGACAACCTAAAAATCCTAAGCTTGGGGATGCCCCGGAAGGCATCCCCTCTTTTGTCTTCGTCCATCGGTAACTTTACTTGGAGCTATATTTTTATTCACCACATGATATGTGTTTTGCTTAGAGCGTATTGTACGTTTTGAGTATTTGATTTTTAGTTCACCATAATCGTCCTTGCCGTACACACCTTTTGAGAGAGACACGCATTATTCGGAATTTATTAGAATACTCTATGTGCTTCACTTATATCTTTTGAGCTAAACAATTTTGCTCTAGTGCTTCACTTATATCTTTTAGAGCACGGTGGTGGTTATATTTTATAAAAATTATTGATCTCTCATGCTTCACTTATAATATTTCGAGAGTCCTTTAGAACATCATGGTAATTTGCTTTGGTTATAAAATTAGTCCTAATATGATAGGCATCCAAGATAAAAACTATAAAGTGCATTGAATACTAAGAGAAGTTTTGATACCTTATAATTGTTTTGAGATATGAAGATGGTGATATTAGAGTCTTGCTAGTTGAGTAGTTGTGAATTTGAGAAATACTTGTTCTAAAGTTTGTGATTCCCGTAGCATGCACGTATGGTGAACCGTTATGTGATGAAGTCGGAGCATGATTTATTTTTTGATTGTCTTCCTTATGAGTGGCGGTCGGGGACGAGCGATGGTCTTTTCCTACCAATCTATCCCCCTAGGAGCATGCACGTAGTACTTTTTTTCGATAACTAATAGATTTTTGCAATAAGTATGTGAGTTCTTTATGACTAATGTTGAGTCCATGGTTTATATGCACTCTCACCCTTCCACCATTGCTAGCCTCTCTAATACCGTGCACCTTTCACCGGTATCATATACCCACCATATACCTTCCTCAAAACAGCCACCATACCTACCTATTATGGCATTTACATAACCATTCCGAGATATATTGCCATGCAACTTACCACCATTCCATTTATTATGACACGCTTCATCATTTTCATATTGCTTTGCATGATCATGTAGTTATTTGTGGCAAAGGCACCTTCATAATTCTTTCATACATGTCACTCTTGATTCATTGCATATCCCGGTACACCGCCGGAGGCATTCACATAGAGTCATATTTTGTTCTAAGTATCGAGTTGTAATTCTTGAGTTGTAAGTAAATAAAAGTGTGATGATCATTATTAGGGCATTGTCCCATCTGAGGAAAGGATGATGGAGACTATGATTCCCCCATAAGTAGGGATGACACTCCGGAGGAAGAAAAAAAGAAAGAAAAGAGGCCAAAAGAAAAAAAGAGAGAAGGCCCAAATAAAAAAATATGAGAGAAAAAGAGAGAAGGGACAATGTTACTATCCTTTTTCCACACTTGTGCTTCAAAGTAGCACCATGATCTTCATGATAGAGAGTCTCCTATGTTGTCACTTTCATATACTAGTGGGAACTTTACATTATAGAACTTGGCTTGTATATCCAATGATGGGTTTCCTCAAAATGCCCTAGGTCTTCGTGAGCAAGCGAGTTGGATGCACGCCAACTTAGTTTCTTTTGTTGAGCTTTCATACACTTATAGCTCTAGTGCATCCGTTGCATGGCAATCCCTACTCACTCACATTGATATCTATTAATGGGCATCTCCATAGCCCACTGATACGCCTAGTTGATGTGAGACTATCTTCTCCTTTTTTGTCTTCTCCACAACTACCATTCTATTCCACCTATAGTGCTATGTCCATGGCTCACACTCGTATATTGCGTGAAGATTGAAAAAGTTTGAGAACATCAAAAGTATGAAACAATTTCTTGGCTTGTCATCGGGGTTGTGCATGATTAAATACTTTGTGTGATGAAGATAGAGAATAGCCAGACTATATGATTTTGTAGGGATAACTTTCTTTGGCCATGTTATTTTGAGAAGATATGATTGCTTTGTTAGTATGCTTGAAGTATTATTATTTTCATGTCAATATTAAACTTTTATCCTGAATCTTTTGGATCTGAACATTCATGCCACAATAAAGAGAAATACATTGAAGAATATGCTAAGTAGCATTCCACATTAAAAATTCTGTTTTTATCATTTACCTACTCGAGGGCGAGCAGGAATTAAGCTTGGGGATGCTTGATACGTCTCCAACGTATCTGTAATTTTTGATTGCTCCATGATATTATATATTCTATTTTGGATGTTTAATGGGCTTATTTATGCACTTTTATATTATTTTTTGGGACTAACCTATTAACCCAAGGCCTAGTGCAAATTGCTGTTTTTTTGGCCTATTTTAGTGTTTCGCAGAAAAGAAATATCAAACGGAGTCCAAACGGAATGAAACCTTCAGGACAGTTATTTTTGGGACAAACGTGATCCAGAGGACTTGGAGTGGACGTCAAGAAACATAAGAGGAGGCCACAAGGCAGGAGGGCGCGCCTACCCCCCTAGGCGCGCCCTCCACCCTTGTGGGCCCCTCGTAATTCCACTGCCGCAACCTTCTGTACCCGTGAGATCCCATCTTGGGGCCTTTTCCAGCGCTCTGCCGGAGCGGGCATCGATCATGGAGGGCTTCTACATCAATACCATAGCCTCTCCGATGATGTGTGAGTAGTTTACCACAGACCTTCGGGTCCATAGTTATTAGCTAGATGGCTTCTTCTCTCTCTTTAGATCTCAATACAAAGTTCTCCTCGATCTTCTTGGAGATCTATTTGATGTAACTCTTTTTATGGTGTGTTTGTCGAGATCCGATGAATTGTGGGTTTATGATCTAGAATATCTATGAACAATATTTGAATCTTCTCTGAATTCTTTTATGTATGATTGGTTATCTTTGCAAGTCTCTTCGAATTATCAGTTTGGTTTGGCCTACTAGATTGAGCTTTCTTGCAATGGGAGAAGTGCTTAGCTTTGGGTTCAATCATGCGGTGCTCGATCCCAGTGACAGTAGGGGAAACGACACGCATTGTATTGTTGCCATCGAGGATAAAAAGATGGGGTTTATATCATATTGCATGAGTTTATCCCTCTACATCATGTCATCTTACCTAATGCGTTACTTTGTTCTTATGAACTTAATACTCTAGATGCATGCTGGATAGTGGTGGTCGATGTGTGGAGTAATAGTAGTAGATGCAGGCAGGAGTCGGTCTACTTGTCGCGGACGTGATGCCTATATACATGATCATGCCTAGATATTCTCATAATTATGCACTTTTCTATCAATTGCTCGACAGTAATTTGTTCACCCACCGTAATACTTATGGTATCTTGAGAGAAGCCACTAGTGAAACCTATGGCCCCCAGGTCTATTGTCCATCATATTAATCTCCCACCAACAAGCTATTTTTTCGCCGTTTATTTTGCTATCTTTACTTTTAATCTTTATCATAAAAATACCAAAAATATTATCTTATCATCTCTATCAGATCTCACTTTTGCAAGTGGCTGTGAAGGGATTGACAACCCCTTTATCGCGTTGGTTGAAGGTTCTTGTTTGTTTGTGTAGGTACGAGGGACTTGCATGTGGCCTCCTACTGGATTGATACCTTGGTTCTCAAATACTGAGGGAAATACTTACGCTACGTTGCTGCATCACCCTTTCCTCTTCAAGGGAAAAGCAATGCATGCTCAAGAGGTAGTAGTCGTCGTTAGTTGCTTTGGGTGTATCCACCATGTACACATCGTACGAAGAAGTGGCCGTGCAGTGTCCAGTAAATTGCGGGTTTTGGCCCTGCTCCTCATCGGCATCGTCCTCATGCCGTCGATGTCTTCGGAGCCGTAGTCAAGAATGTCGGTTAGATACCCGACAGTGGCTATGAAGTGGGTGGCACGTGGGGAGCAAAATTCTCTATCATCGGCCGCTAGTTCGCACCGGACATAGTTCGGTTGTGAGTCTCCCGCCAGGGACAGGCTCTCTAATGAGTTTAGCACATCGCCCAAGGGCGAGTGCTGGAAGATATCTGCGGCGTTGAACTCGAAGATCGATAGCTGATCAAGCTCGGCATCTGCGGGCGCACATGGTTCGGAATTTATAGTCGGAGTCGTGTCCGGAGTACCGGTGACGTGGATGTCCCATGAGTTGGAGTCTGTGTGCGGCTCTGATGTCGCGGAATCCGTGGCCTCCGTGGTGGGGTTGAGCTTCCCATCCTCAGATGGCACGATCTACTCCGGATCTAAGGCTAGAGCAGTTACGGGAGCAATCTCCTGAGTGTGGTCCGATGACAGATTTAGATCGTGTGCATCGGTGTGACAGGGAGCGGCTGCTGCGGTCTTGAATCCAGCGAAGATCAAGTCTCCACGGATGTCCGCAACGTAGTTCAAGCTTCCAAATCTGACCTGGTGGCCAGGGGCGTAGCTGTCGATCTGCTCCAGATGGCCAAGCGAGTAGGCCTGCAGTGCGAAGCCGCCGAAGACAAAGATCTGTCCGGGAAGGAAAGTCTCTGCCTGGACGGCATCGTTGTTGACGGTTGAGGGGGCCATCAAACCTCTTAGGGACGACATAGTGGAACTCTCAATGAAAGCTCCAATGTCGGTGTCAAAACCGGCGGATCTCGGGTAGGGGGTCCCGAACTGTGCGTCTAAGGTTGATGGTAACAGGAGACAGGGGACATGATGTTTACCCAGGTTCGGGCCCTCTCTATGGAGGTAATACCCTACTTCATGCTTGATTGATCTTGATGAATATGAGTATTACAAGAGTTTATCTACCACGAGATCGTAATGGCTAAACCCTAGAAGTCTAGCATGTATGACTATGGTAATGAGTATCTCTCTCTCCGGAATAAGTCCTCCAGTTTATATAGGCACCGGGAGGATCTAGGGTTACACAGGGTCGGTTACAAGGAATGGAATCTACATATTTGGTCACGAAGCTTGCCTTCCACGCCAAGGAGAGTCTCATCCGAACACGGGTGCGGTCTTCGGTCTTCGTATCTTCACAGCCCATCAGTCTGGCCCATGGCTAATAGGCCGGACGCCCAAGGACCCCTTAGTCCAGGACTCCCTCAGCCACACACACACTCTCTCTCTCTCTCTCTGCTCACCACTGGTCACTGATCTAGCCAGATCCTCTCCATCGGGGAAGGTGAGAAGGTGCACCGTTCACGCGGTTGTCCTCGTCGACGGCTCTTACCCACTGTCGGCGCGTCCCGATCAGCATGCCTTGCCGTTCTCTCCCAAGCATCGCTGGCGAGGGAGGGCCTCCCACCCCTTCTTCCTCGCTGCCGTAGTGTGGGCAGATCCGGCCTCCCGCTGCCCACCTAGCAACATCCCGGTGACCCTCAGGTATAACTTCCTTCGAAACCGGCCTTGCTTTACTTCCCGACCTCCTGACGTCGCTGTATTTGTATCTTTTACTATTTCTGAGGCCCTGTCGTGGTTTTGTCACGGCAGATGTCCTAGAGAAATGACTTAGTCGTGGAGCCATCTCAACGGGTTAGCTTAAAGGGGTTAAAGATGACAAGGGGTGCAGAGGGTTTATACTGGTTCGGCCCAAGGTAAAAGCCTACGATCCAGTTGTTGTGGGATTGCTAGGGTTTCGATGACCAAGGAGCGAATACGCTTTACCTGGGTCTCGATTTGTTGTTTGTTGTCCCTAAACCGCCGCCGGGTCGTCCCCTTATATACATGGGTTGACGCCCGCCGGTTTACAGGTTTCTGAGGCCGGCTCATAAACGTGTCCGGCTCGGTCTCTGCTCTTTCTATCTTATAACACAAGTTTACATATCAATGTCGGTTTACATCTACAGATCTTTAAACCGACTTTGGGCCCTGGGCCTTCATAAAGCGCCTCCATCTTGATCTTCATGGGCTTCAGATATAATAAACCATTATGGCGATAACCCAGCCTCTCCTGGCCGGTTTACGCCCAGCAGTAATATCCCCAACATTAGGCCCCAGATTGATTTGAACTAGTTCATGTCAATCCTCAATACTTAATAAAATTTCTACTTCAGCACCTTTGCATAAACCTTGTAAACCGCCATGACATCATCTTCCAAGATCAAGATAAACCACCATGACGTCACCTGTTTCAAAAAATTCATATAACCCACCTTCATTAATGAGCCTCTAACAATCGAGGTGACAGAGCTATCATATATCCCATTTTTTGGGCTCCTCGATTCTCGCTCCTGCCACTTATCCATCCACCTTATAAATTAGGCTGAGGGGTCCTTTTCACTTTTCCCCTTCAAGCCCCATCACATTGTCCTCTTCCTCGCAACGCCCGACCATTGGAGCTCTGCCGCCGTCGTCGACCTTCTCTTCCGCCCCAACGACGCACGCTGCATCAACCTGACTGCACCAGAGTAACGCGACGCTCCTTCGATGTTCCCTCAGCATCAGTAAGTTCCTCTTTTCTTCACTCTAGATCCACCATTAGGGTTTCAGTGTTCGTCAGAGTTTATTGAAGCTCCGGCGCCGTTCTTCCCTGTTCTTCTTAGTAGCACAAACGGCTAGTCTGGATCTGATACTTCTTGTGCGGCCGTAGAGATAATCCTCTTTTTCCTGATTTGAGCATCTCCTTTATATAAAAACTCATCTGAACTTTGATGAACTGTTCAAGCACTTGAGATTACGTCTGATTATTTTCTAGTTTTTCTGTCACACCGCATATCTGAATTTATCACATCAACCTGTGAAACTTGTTATTCCTTCACTTAGGTACTTTATATTTCTACCTTTCATACCAATATAGGCGGTTTAGCTTTGAAAAAATGATAATCGGTAGGTACCATTAGTCCCCTCTTAAACCGTCGATTCATTTATCTTTGCACCTTCTCTATCGTGAGATTTCGGCTTAGCAATATCAGACTCCGGTTTAGTAATGTCACCTTCCGGTTTAACAAAATGCATAGACCTCTGCTTTAACTTGCATTGCTTTATTACTTGTTCATTATAAATCTCAAACCGGCAATAACTATGTCTCAGCTTCCATTGAAATGGCCAAACAAGTCTATGAATGCAACTGGGTTCCTTCTTGGGTCACTGAAGATCAGTTAAACTGATGTGTCGCAACTGGCGCTTTAGCCAAGAAAGAGGTCATCCACTAGAGGGCCCCTGGTACAGAAAATCCTCCTGAACCCAAGGACGGGGAAGTAGTCGTTTTTGTTGACCATCTGGGTCAAGGCTTTAGCCCTCCCGGTTCAAAATTCTTCCGAGATGTGCTTGCTAGTTTTCAGCTTCACTCTCAGGACATCGGTCCAAACTCTGTGTCCAACATCTGCCATTTCCAAGTCTTTTGTGAGGCTTATCTTCAAGAGGAGCCCATAGTTGAATTGTTTAGGGATTTCTTCCACTTAAACTGTCGCACAGAGTTCACAGATGGACCTAATAATGAACTCGGTGGAATGGCGGCTCAAAAAAGGAAAGAAGTCAGCTTCCCTCACGCCAAGCTTCACAGTCATCCCAATGAGTGGAACCAGACTTGGTTTTATTGCAAAGACACATCTCCAACTGATGAAAACCCTTTTCCGGGTTACCGCCCTCATCGTCTTAGCAATACACATCCCTTTCCTCAGAGGTTAACTACAAAGGAAAGGGACAACTATGCCCCACAACTGTCAAAGCTTAGAGCCTTTATGGCGAATGGTTTAACAGGTGTTGACTTTGCTCATTGTTGGATAAACTGGAGCATTCTGCCCTTAAGCCGGTGCCCCGGTTTGATGTGTGAATACACCGGGAGCTTGAAAGATCCTCAACGACACATTGATATTCAGCTTACAGATGCTGAAGTTACCGAGGCTGTGAAAAAGATGCTGAATGAACCGGAAGCTGCCTGTAGCCAGACTGGATTAAGTCCTTTCTGCACCTCCAACAAACCGCCAGCTGTAAGAATAATATGACTTATTTGTTTTTAGCTTAATCCCTTAAAATATTCTCTCAAAATTTTGTTCATCTTTGCCAGGGTGATGATCCGTTCTGGAAGAAAAAACCACAGGATAAACCGGCAAAACCACAAGACAAACCGGCAAAGCCACTTCGCCCGAAGACCAAGGTTGTTAAAAAACCTGCCAAGAAAAGGACCACTGCGTCTTCGGAGCCAAATGATGATGCCAATGTAGCTAATCCGGACTCAGAGGTAGAACTTGACTCTCTTGGTTCATTTTTCATACGCCTCATTGACAATGACTATTATCAGGACGACGCTGAAGGCAGTCAAGCTGATGATGTAGAGGTAATCATTCTTTCCTCCGATTCAGATCCTCTGCCAACATCAAAAATCCGTCGAGCAAAACGGAAAGTAAAAGTTTCTCACCCCCTTGCTTACTTGGACCCAAACTTTCATTTGAAGACGCAGCAACACGAAGCTCGCCGCACAACCCGGCACAGCGGCCAGGTAGTTACCTCCGCCGGTTTACCGAACACTCCGGTTCAGAAACGCCGATCAGAGGTCTCTTATACCCTTGACACTTCTTGCCCCAAGACGGGTTGTTTCCGACAGCCTCTTAATCCGTCTGATTCGAATTATCAGGGGACACCTCACTCATCTTCTGGCGAGTCAAGAGCTACAGAACTTCCTGCCCTCAAGACAGTTCCTGGGTGAGTTATGCCTTAAACTGACTCTTAATACCTTATATTCACCTGATGTATTGACCTTTTATATTTGTTATTTTCAGTGCCAAGCCTCGACCCAGCAAGAAGGCTCGGTTAAATAAACCGGCTGATGATAATATGGATATTGAACCGGAGAAAACTCCAGATCTGGAGGGAACCAATGCTGATGTTATTCATGACGATCCGCCACCTCAAGATTACGACTTCATTGTTGAACAAGTAGAAGTGGACACCAGAGGCCACACTGAGAAACCGACAAGCCCGGCCCGAACTGATGATAAACCGGCAAGTCCAGTGAAAACTGTTGATAAACTGTCGACTCCAGTGAAGGCTGTTGGTGATAAAGAAGATGACATCATGATTACTGGCATTAGCCACACCACTCGTGGCAATCCGGTCACTTTATCTAAAAATAGTGCCAAGGACGAGCTTTCTGCTATCGGTAAAGGCAAATGGAATGCCGACTTGTCAAGCTATGCCCATCTCAATGCTCAAGACATTCACTCTAGCTTCTTGAACCGTCTGTACACCAGCCGCGACTATGAAGCCGGTTTGGTAAACTTGATGAAAGAGCGATATGAGGTAACTAATGCTCAACTCTGCATAATTGTTTCTCTTTTAAATTCCAAATATCAACTCCAGTAGCCCCCAAGTGACGGTTTATGATATCAATCCAAACCAGGACTTAGTAATAACTTAACTTTATATGCTTAGCCTCCAGGGACCGGGTTATCTCTTTAAAATAACTTAACTCCAGTAGCCCCCAAGGGCCGGTTTAACCTTATAAAGATGAACCGGGACTTCTAAAAGAATTTCCATGTCAGTATTTTGAGCAAACATACATTAGTCCCCAAGTGCCAAGAGTAATCCTTGTATTGTGCTTGGGACTTGTAGAAATTTCTGAGAACAAGCAAATATGCATTAGCCCCCAAGTATCAGGTGCATAACTTGTTATGTGCTTGGTACTTCAAATATGTACCGTCAACTCATAATATGTCTATTTCTTATAGGCTGAGCTGAGCAAAAAGGAATCTCAAACCGCCGATCTGCCAGAAAATATTAAGTCCCAGCAAGCCGAAACTTCCAAGGCAAAAGATGAGCTGACTAGCGCTTTAGCCGCTATGGAAAAGCTAAAGGATAGTTTCAACAAGGAGCAGGCGGATTGGGACACAGAAAAATCCGCTTTGCAGAAAAGAGCCGAGGACGCAGAAGCAGCTCTTAAACTGGTGGTAGATGAGCTGACTGGTGTAAAGTGGCAAGTACATGCTATGAATGCTGCTGTGTTCGGTAAGCCTCCTATCTTTAATTTCTCATCATATCATCTCATTCATTGCCGACTCACTGATGTTTGTAATGATGCAGGAACTCGTATTAGTCATCTAGGCTCTGATGTACAGAAGAAGCTGAAGGCTGCCTATACTCTTATAGAGCAGTTATATACCGGCGCGCAACAGATTATCTGCACTGCTTCTCACAACAAGCCGCCTCCAACTTTAATCAAAGAGACCTTAGAAAGGCTGTCAATGCTGCCCTCCCGGGTAGAAGAGTTAAAGAGATCTGCTGCAAGAGCTGGTGCTCTTACTGCGCTAACCCGGGCAAAAGCATGGGTGCCCAATCTTAATCCAGAAGATGTCAGCAAAGGCTATCCAAGCTTAAAAGAAGATGGATCAGAATTTGGCAATGAGGACCTTCGAGCCATAAACCGGGCAGTACGTCCACTGGCTTGCCAATTGGCTGAAGAAGCTGATCTTTCCCATTATCGGGCAAGTTATGACATCAACAACAAACGGGTTGCCGCACCAACTCCTGAGGTTCAAAATCTTATCCCGCCAATTCGTAAGCACACTTATGCCCCTGACATTGAACCATCCACCCTTATAAGCAACGAAGCTGTGTTCCAAGCCCTAAGTGGGATCGATTGGGCAACTATTGACTTCCAGCCGGTGGGTAGAGACAAAGAGGATGAACCGATGCAAGATGATCCGCAGCCGTCAAGTCAAGCTGGTGATGAAGCATGTTCGGAGGCCGGTTTAGCCTTCTGCGAGCCGCACCATTTTATGAAAAACAATAATTCTTTTGGGCACTGAAATGCCTTGTAATAGGCCAGTTCAAATACTTGGTCTATTATGCCATCGTGCATACTCATTTTGCCTAATACTTGTTAATTTGTCATGCTTAAGATATATGATATTCATAATCCGTAGCTGCTCCTGCATATAAGAAGTTGAAAGTGTCTTGGCGGTTTTACCGCCGGACGAGTCATGATACCCAGATATATATCCAAGGTTTATAACCAAGGCTATAGAAAGATAATCAAATATGGAAATACTTGATACCTGTGACCTTAGAATCATACTGTTGGCTGACCAACTGTTGTAGTGAGGGTGATAACCCAAATCTGGAGTAACAATAACTCCTGTCATATGATGCCGGTTTATAATAAAACCGTTCCAGGTTGCGATAAACACCGGTTTACCCATATTCAATTCTGGCGACTTATGGTCAAAAATAGACTGAGTTAATAATCTCCGGGTTATGGCTGATCATATACTGACAACTTGTAGTTGCAAGTCAAGCCGGGTTTAGTGAACACCGGTTTATCAGAACATTATAAATGTCACCAAAAGAGAAAAACTTGGCAAATAAAAGCATACGGAAAACTTGTAGTCGAGGCTTTTCACGGGCTGCCAGGCCCCAAATTCGAGGCTTTTCATGGGCTGTCAGGCCACTGAGTTAAACCATTTTACAAAGCCTTTTAAGATGGTACTCAATCCTTAACCAATCATCATTTTAACTTGACAAGTTCAGGGTCTTATCAGATTGACTTATCAAAGTTCGACGGGTCATACCAGGTTTACCTGGGCGGAGTGACTTACTTAAAAAGGCAGGCTAACCCGGGGTTTTAGGTGTATACACCAGGCTTCCAAGCCATGGCTTGGTAGCCTATTACAAGTGTATATTCTTTGTTCATCGCGACAGCAAAGAATCCCCAAGTAACATTTTGAGTTGTGCTCAGTCGGTGCCTATGTTTGAGCTGTTCTTTGCAACACTCTCTTTAGCGCTGAAGTAGTTTGGCTTTTAGCCGATCAAGAGGTGTGACTGTGTTTTGAATACGACCAAGCCCCCAAGTGATTTTTTCTGGTGGCCTTGCGCCGATCAAGAGGTGTAGCTATGGTTCAAATACAACCAAGCCCCCAAGTGATTTTTATATAAAGCTTTGATAAGCTGAATCAAGGGGTAAACCGGACGCCGCTTTATAACATAGAAGCCCCCATGTAACCACACATGATGTAATAAAAACAATAGATACCCCACTTTAGCTGAGGTTCCGGTTTATTATATTGATCATAATATATACATTGTCATAACTATGTACATAAGCAGAGCCTATGGCTCAAGTATAGTAGGGCCGAAGATGAGCGATATTCCATGGCCGGTGGGTCTCCTCCTCCGATTTATGTTAGTCTTTGTGCTCTCGAACATCGATTAGGTAGTATGACCCGTTGTGTAGATTCTTGCTGACCACAAAGGGTCCTTCCCAAGGGGGGATAACTTGTGCATATCAGTCTGATCCTGGATGAGTTGGAGCACTAGATCACCTTCTTGAAAGGTTCTGGTTCTAACCCGGCGGCTGTGATAACGACGCAAATCTTGCTGGTAAATCGCCGAACGAGCCACTGCAATGTCACGCTCCTCATCTAACAGGTCGAGTGCTTCCTGTCATGCCTTCTCATTATCAGCTTCGACATACGCCGCCACACGGGGCGAGTCATGACGGATGTCACTAGGGAGAACCGCCTCTGCTCTAGAAACCATGAAAAAAGGCGTGTAACCCGTGGATCTGTTGGGCGTGGTATTGATGCTCCATAACACAGAAGGTAACTCCTCCACCCAACAACCCGGGGTCCATTGCAAAGGAACCATAAGCCGGGGCTTGATGCCTCTCAAGATCTCTTGATTGGCTCTCTCCGCTTGACCATTAGACTGGGGGTGAGCCACTGATGATACGTCAAGCCGCATGTGCTCACGTTGACAGAACTCCTTCATAGCTCCTTTGGACAAATTTGTACCATTATCAGTTATAATGCTGTGTGGAAAGCCAAACCGGAAAATCACCTTCTTGAGGAATTGAACTGCCGTAGCTGCATCACACTTACTGACTGGCTCTGCCTCCACCCATTTAGTGAACTTATCAACTGCCACCAAAAGGTGGGTCTTCTTGTCCTTGGATCTCTTAAAGGGCCCAACCATATCCAGCCCCCAAGTTGCAAACGACCAAGTGATTGGAATAATCCTCAATTCTTGAGCCGTACATGAGCGCGTCGTGAGAATTTTTGACATCCATCACACCTTTTGACCAAGTCCTCGGCATCAGCATGAGCCGTCAGCCAATAGAAACCGTGAGGAAACGCTTTGGCTACCAGAGATTTTGAACCGGCGTGGTAACCACAATCTCCTTCGTGGATCTCTTGCAAAATTTTGCGGCCTTCTTCAGGAGATACACAACGCTGAAACACCCCTGTCACACTGCAATGATGTAACTCTCATTGATAATAGTCATGGACTGGGACCGTCGGATTATCTGCCTGGCCGAAGTTTCATCCTCTGGTAACTCGCCCTGGTTCATATACGCCAAATATGGAACCGTCCAATCCGTGATAACATGAAGAGCCGCCACTAACCGAGCCTCCGGATCAGGAATAGCCAAATACTCTTTGCCAGGGAGCTTGACAGACGGATTATGCAGCACATCCAGGAACACATTGGGTGGAACCGGTTTACGTTGGGAACCCAAGTGGCTTAGAGCGTCCGCCGCTTCATTCTTCCACCGGTCCACATGATCGACCTGATAACCTTTGAAGTGACCTGCAACAATATCCACCTCTCGATGATATGTTGCCATGAGTGGGTCCTTGGAATCCCAAGTACCAGACACTTGTTGAGCCACCAGATCCGAGTCACCGAAGCACTTAACTCGGCTTAGATTCATCTCTTTAGCCATCCGAAGACCATGGAGTAAAGCCTCATATTCAGCTGCATTGTTAGTGTACGGGAACATTAAACGGAGAACATAACATAACTTATCACCTCGTGGGGAAGTTAATACGATTCCAGCCCTCGAGCCCTCCAATTGTCTGGACCCATCAAAATGAATAGTCCAATAAGTATGATCTGGCTTCTCTTCTGGCGCCTGTAATTCTATCCAGTCATTGATGAAATCCACAAGTGCCTGAGACTTGATCGCCGTCCGGGGCATATACTTCAATCCGTGAGGCCCAAGCTCAATAGCCCACTCAATCCGGCCAGTCGCTTCACTGTTCTGGATTATATCCCCCAAAGGAGCAAAACTGACCACAGTGATGGGATGACCCTGGAAATATTGCTTAAGCTTCCGACTCGCCATAAAAACTCCATACACCAGTTTCTGCCAATGCGGGTACCTTTGTTTGTACTCAATAAGTACCTCACTGATGTAATAAACCGGCCGTTGAACCGGATACTCCTTTCCGGCCTCCTTGCGCTCCACCACAATAGCCACACTGAAAGCCCGGGCATTAGCAGCCACATATAATAGCAAAGGCTTTTTATCAACAGGAGCAGCAAGGACAGGCGGTTCAGCTAGCTGGCGCTGTAAGTCTTCAAACGCTTCGTTAGCGGCGTCGCTCAGACAAAATTATCCGTCTTTTTCAGCATCTGATATAGAGGGATGGCCTTTTCACCGAGGCGACTGATAAACCGGCTCAATGCGGCAATCCGGCCTGCCAGGCGTTGAACATCGTTGATGCACTTGGGTTTAGCCAAAGAAGTTATAACCTTGATTTTTTTCCGGATTAGCTTCAATGCCCCTGTTAGACACCAAAAAGCCCAAGAGTTTGCCTGCTGGTACACCAAACACTACTAGGAAAAGGGCTATAGATGGAAATGACACTAATGGCGCACCGGAAAGATGGTGCTCCATTAGTACATACTAATGGCGCACCACCATCCGATGCGCCATTAGAGTCTAAACTACTAATGGCGCACCATGCTTTGGGTGCGCCATTAGTCTAAATTTTTAAACTAGTGCGCTTGTCCAAACATACTAATGGCGCATCCTGCCCAAATCGCCATTAGTAGTTGTAACTACTAATGGCGCAGTTGTATTAGTATATAAACTACTAATGGCGTCCAAACATACTAATGGCGCATCCTGCACAGTGCGCCATTAGTATATAAATGGCGCACCATTTTGTGGAGAACTTTTTTGAACTAGTGCGCTTGTCCAAACATACTAATGGCGCATCCTGCTTAGAGTGCGCCATTAGTAGTGGTAACTACTAATGGCGCACCATGCAAGAGGTGCGCCATTAGTAAGTGGGCAGCAACAAGATATTTGGGACAGCCTCTCCTACCCACACACTCACTTTCTCCCCACTTCATTCTCTCCACCTCCTCCTTGTCTCGGGTGCCTCCTCTTTTTCACCTCATTTCCACCATAGATTCATTCAAATTAAGTGGTTAAATTACCTTGTTTTAATAGGTAAGTAAGGGGGGAAGCTATATTTAGGTTGTTCTCCTTACAACAATGTGCACATGCACTTTTTACGGCCTAGCTAGATCTATGTATGTTAGTGGTGTTGCATATGTTTGTGGTGTTTGCATATGTGTTTGTGTTTGGAGGTGTACGGTATTTGAAATCGATAGTTGCCAATATTTTGCGGAATGTTGATTCATTTCCGTTTGGTGAGAATTTTGGCATTAAGCATCCTTTTGGTCCTATTTTTAGGAAAGTCATGCCAAATTTTTCTTGGTTCTAAAATATCGTTTTGCTCTACCCATGACGACCATAGTCCATACGATGACCGAAGGCATCGTGAATAGGTTTTGAGGTCATGAAGGCGAGATGCTTCAAAAGAGCGAGGCGGAGATAAGATGTCCGTGTCGAAGATGCAAGTGAAGAGCCTTATTGCGGACCCAGGATTCGGGCAGGTGCGGGACCACCTGCTGTTGCGTGGTTTCATGGATGGCTATCGGTGGCAAGGTGATGAAGATGACTACGAAGTCGTCCATGCGGGCGGGCAAGAAATGAGGAAGGGCAGCAAGACAACCACCGCGGCTCGGTAGGCGAGAAGACGAAGAATCCCGGGAGATGATCACGGCGTGATCTGTACACAGATCATCATGTAGAAGATGCAGGACATGATGATGAGGAAGATGCGGAGCAGGCGGCGGGCATGATCATGAAGATGATGATGCGGCGGAGCGACGGCGCTGGACCATCGATGGGCTGGGTGCAGGACCCTCATATTCAAGAGCTGCTTCTCAAGCGGACGGATATGAAGAGCTGCCGCCGAGAGAAAGCCAAGATGGATCAACAGAGTTAGGCGGTTACTCCATTGTATGAAGGATGCAGGCCGAGGATACCGCTTTGAAAGTAACGCTCATGGCCACGGAGATGAAGGTAAAACACAAAATGACCGGCGCGTGCCGGCGAGAACATGTCATTACAGCACGAGCGTCTTCCCAAGGGGAACAAGTGCCCGACCAGTTTGGAGGCGAAGAAAATCGTGTGTCCTCTGGATTTACCGCCGTGAAATACCATGTGTGCATGAACAATTGCATCATTTATCGGGACGAGCACGCGAGTCTACCATATGTCCGGTGTCTTGGCGTCACTCGATACAAGAAGAGGAAAAAGCTCCTCGAAAAGTGGTGTGGTACTTTCCGATCACTCCTCGTCTGCAGCGCTATTTCGCGGACCCTAAGGTAGCAAAGCTCCTGCGTTGGCACGCGGATAGGGAGGAGAAGAAGCGGGAAGATGGCGCAAATGATCCGGAGATAGATAAAAAGACAAGATGCTGAGTCACCCTAAGGATGCGAGCGGTGTAGCGTTGAACCGAAGACTCGAATTTGGGAGCGATCAAGGAACATCGTCTTTGGCGCGAGCACCGATGGAGTCAATCCGTTTGGCAGCGGAGAAGCACACATAGCACCTGGCCTGTGTTTGTGTGGATGTACAACCTTCCCCTGGTTGTGCATGAAGAGGAAGTACATTCACATGAGTATGCTAATTGAAGGGCGAAACAACCAGGGAGCGACATCAATCTGTATCTGGGGCTGCTGAAGAGGAGCTTGACACGCTGTGGAAAACGCCAGCCAATCGTGGGGCCGCGGAGAAAGAATATTTCCCTATGAGAGCCGCCTTTGCTCACGGCGGTGCACGACTATCTCGATTCTCGGATATGTCGCGGGGCAGGTAGTCCACGGATTTTACGGATCGTAAGGTGCATGGATGACTGGCGTATCGCCAGCTAGATAGAGATCCGGGTCTTGAAAACCGTGTTCATGGGACGCCGAAGGTGGCTTCGGCGATGACCCGTGGAGAAGCGCAAGGATCTGTTCGATGGTGAAACCGAACCCAGCGCCGATGTCGAGGCGGCGAGAAATAGACAAGCTGTTGGAAAATTGGAAAGACTGCCCACTGCGGAAAGAAGCAAAAGGCGCGAGCCGGAAAAAGAAGCGAAAGGCGCGAGCCGCTGCTGAAGGTATGGAAAGCGAGGTCTGTTTTACGGGACTTGCCGTCTTGGAAGATCCACCGTGTGCCTCACAGCCTTGATGTCATGCATATCACGAAGAGCGTGTGCGAGTCTGCTTGGTACCCTGCTCAACATGCGAGAGAGGACCAAAGATGGGCGAAAGCAAGGGCAGACTTGAAATCAATGGGCATCGGCGGGAGCTTCACGCTATATATGATGATGATGATGATGATGATGATGATGATGATGATGATGATGATGGCGAAGCAGGACCACGAAAAGTCGTCGCAAAGGCAAAAGGCCAAGAAGACGGAAATGACTACCCTCCGCGTGCTTCACTCTAAGTCGGGAGGAGATCGAGCAGTTTTCACCTGCCTCCTAGGAGTAAAACTTCCTTCTGATTCTGTGGGAAGATAAGCGAGATACCTAGACCCAGTGAAGCGAAGTTCAGCGGGATGAAGTCTCACGGTATCACGTCTTGATGGCGCAATACTTCGATTGCAATCCGTGGGATCATGGGCCAGCGCACGTCCGTGAAAGCGCTATTTGGCCTATGCAACTTCTTGACGTCATCTCTCGGAAGTCGATTGGCGTGAGGCAACTCGAAGGCTACGGGAAGAGATCGTGGTGATACTATGCGAGCTTGAGATGTACTTCCGCCCGCATTCTTGACGTTATGGTGCATCTGCTGGTCCATATAGTGGAGGATATCATCAACTCGGGCGGCGTTCCTGCACAGCATGATGCCGTTCGAAAGGATGAATGGTGTCATCAAAGGATACGTTAGCAACATGTCACGTCGAGAAGGAAGCATAGCGAGGGCTTTCGACCGAAGAGTGCATCTCCTCTGCACGAATTATCTAGGCATCGAGAACCCGTTGGTCTGCCCGTCAGCGAGCACCTCGGCAGGCTCGCTGGATGGGGTCACCGTGAGGTCGCCCGCGAAATGCATGTCGACTTGAGGTCGACTCGCCGACTTTGAAAGAGCAAACCTAGTCGCGCTACAACACATAGGCGTGGTCGATCCTTGGGTGGTAGAGCACAAAACCTTTATTAAAAAGCGTACAATGGCCGAGGCCAGCAGAGGGGCGGACGGAGATACACTCAAAGAGCACAACTCATGTTTCACGCGTTGGTTCAAGCATAAGCTTCGTCGTACCCTTTACATGAGGATTCTTCGCGGAAGAACAACTCATATTCGCCTTGTCACGAGCGCCGAGCACAACGATGACCTATGAGGCGTCACGATATCATGACTACACATTCTACACGAGGCCAAGGACATGAAGGCGATGGTTATCGAACTCCGGGTAGCGATGGAATCCTACACGGTAGCGACAAGGACAGATACTACGGAAGGATCGAGGAGATCTGGGAGCTGAGCTACTGTTGGAGAGAAGGTCGATGTTCCGTGTCGAGATGGGCCAAACGTCATAAAAGAAGACGGTATTTCACCACCATGGTTATACGAAGCCAAATCCAAGACCCGGGCATAAGCGTCACCGCGAAAAATGAGCCATAGGTGCTGGCTTCCCAAGTGGACCAATGCTTCTTCATTACCGACCCGCCAAAGCCCGGTCGTGTTGTCGTGAGGAGAGGCAAAGGAAGATCATCGGAATGGATGGAGTAGCCAATGAGCAAGACTTGACAAATCTGGCGACCGAGGATCGAACATGGCGACGATGATGAAGTAGCAGCATACACCACAAGAAGAAGCAGGACCACCCTACCTAAGGGCGTCCGTTCCACGGAAGAACTCCATTTGCGAAAAAGAAGGGCAAGAAGATTGTGAGCAGATAGCTAGCTAAGATCGATTGTATTTAAATCGTAGCCTTCATTTCTCGATTGTATTTCATGGGTACTTTTGAACTATCATGAATATTTTAAATTTCATGGACACTCGATCTCGATCCCCTCCATCTCGATCGCTATCCCACCTCGCTTGATCCGGCCCCCTCGCGCCGAGCACCCCCAGTCCACCGGCCGCCGCCGACCCCCGCACCCTCGATTCCCTCCATCTTTTAAAATGGCTTTTTAAATGCTCTTGTCTTATAAAAAAATGCTCTGTCTTATAAAAAAATACTCTTCTTATAAAAATAAGTATCAAACAGCTTTTAAATGCTCTTGTCTTATAAAAAATATTACTGTTATTATTTAAACAAGTTTGAACATTTTAAACACAAATAAGTATCAAACAGCTTTTTAAATGCTAAAAAAAAATTTGTGGAGCCCACCTCGATCCCCTCCATCTCGATCGCTGTCCCACCTCGCCAGATCCGGTCCCCCTCGCCGCCGAGCACCCCCCCAGTCCACCGGCCGCCGCCGCCGACCCCCCGCACCCTCGATTCCCCTACTCAACCGCCGCCGCCGACCCCCGCACCCCGCACCGTCTTATAAAAAAAATAAGTATCAAACAGCTTTTAAATGCTCTGTCTTATAAAAAATATTACTGTTATTATTTAAACAAGTTTGAACATATTTAAACATAAATAAGTATCAAATAGCTTTTAAATGCTAAAAAAATTTGTGGAGCACAGGAGTGAACCCGGGACCTCTGATGTGAGCTGGAGGCTGACCAGGTCGAGCTAGTAGAGTGGGCTTGACATGGATAGGTTACAGTAGTAGATAACCTTTTGGCTTTTGTGGAAATAAAAAAAAATACTAATGGCGCACCACGGTGAGGTGCGCCATTAGTGTGGACATGCTAATGGCGCACCAGTGAGTGCGCCATTAGTATTGTAACCCCCCGCCCGATCCCCTTCCGATCCTCCCCTCGCCCGCCCGTTCTCTCCCTCTCGCCCCCGCCGCCGCCGCCGCGCTGCCCTCGCCCTCGCCCTCGCCCTCGCCCTCTCCCTCCCTCTCCCTCGCCGCTCGGCCTTGCCCGGGCCCTTGCCCGCGCCCGCCTCGACCCGCCCGACCCGCCCGCCCGACGCCGCCCAGACCCCGCCCGGGCCCCGCCCGGACGCCGCGCCCGACCCCGCCGCCCGGGCGCCGCCCGGGCGCCGCCCGACCCGCCCGGACCTTGCCCCGCCGCCCAGCCCAGCCGCCTCGATCCCGCCCAGCGCGCTGCCCCACCTCGACCCGCCCGTCCACACCACCGTCGCGGAGCACCACCACCCCGTGAGCTCCCCTCCTCCTCATCCTCCTCCTCCCCTCAAAACTAAATCAATGGAGATGACATGTTGATCGGCATTCGGCCAGCTTATCTATGCAAGTGTCAAACACTGATGTAAATTAGTGGGGATGTTCATTGGCGCCTTTGGTGTCCGATTCAGATTCATCAACTTTACATGGACGATGAACGCCCATGGTGGTAGCGACATAGATATTTCTTTGCTGCTGCCTTGCTGGTAGGAATCAGAACTGTATTACACCGGCTCGCCTAGGGAACTTCTCCAGTCACCATAGTTGCCTCCCACATTACTAGCTCGGGGAGGGGCGTACCAAAGAGTGCAGCTACTGCCTCAATGATAGCGAGCATCGATGTTGCAACCCTGCTGAATAACAAACTGATGCTACAACTGTTTTTATCTTGCCATGATGTTGAAAATCATCTTACAGTCCATGGAGCTCAACTAGAAACTTCGTGAATTACAAGAACATTTGTATTTCCCATAGTTTATTACCTTGAGATGACAATCCCTTTTGCTGGATGTTTATGTACAAGGACAGCACAATTCTACTAGACTTAAGCGAGATAATCATCGCTAGATATGCAATTACTTTGATGGGCGTTAAGGAAGAGGATGGGCAACACCAGGGTTTACTGCTGTATTGCTTTGGATATAATAGTAATTGGCACATTAAGTTTGACAAAAGTTTCATCCAAGTGAGTACAAATATGAGTTCCATTCAACCTTGATAATTTGTGGGTTACTGCTTGGGATAAAATACCTTTCATTTGTTTGTGTTGCAAGATTATTGTAGGGCAAAACCCACATAGTTCATTCCTCATTTCCCGTCTTAGATAGATAGTGTATTAATCTCCTTTGGGTAGAGTGACCTACTACCATTTTAATTATGTGCTGAGGTGGTTGCATAGCTCTAATACTAATGAGCAGGCCACTTTACATTCAAATTTTCATGTTCAGTCTTGGTTCTTTTGGGAGATGTGTTGCTTGGTGTCTATCAAGCACATCATCAACAATACTTATTAAACACTGGTGTTAGGCCCTAATCTTTCTGTTCACCCGTGTTCCTCTGGTGAGGCAAGAATTTCTGTGTGTTTGGAGGAATTTTTGTGTATAATTGAATTTTTTATCTTGTAGCTTGCTCGAGAATAGAGGATGATCAGCGGCAGTTTGTGCAGTTGTGTTGTGTAGTATGACAAAACATGTAAATGTACATTAAATTGTTGCTCAACGCCATTTATAACTCTGTCAAATTCAGACAGACCATAGAATGCAGTAACAAAAATTTATATTGGTGTTGGAATGCAGTCAAAATTCAGACATGTAGCCTTGCAAGCAAAAGTATATTTGTGGTGCTATATTTGTGGTGCAAAATGAAGATATGCCAAACTCCTCAACAGTTGGTTAGTCTCATTAGGGTAAAATAATAGGATACTTTGTTAAATTAGAAGTCATCAACATGCTGCTGATCAATTGCTGCTGTATCTGTATGATGTATGTGATCTTTGCTGATGTATGGTTTTTTATCAAGAGGCCAAACATTCATCTAGTTTTGCTATGAACTGCTGCTAATGTATGATGTAGTTGCTTCACCTGCTATCTTGCTTACGATTCTGCACTGTGCCGTTTAAGAGTTTTTAGATGAATGTCTATAGTGCTTTTTCTTCTCTGCTAACTCCGTTCTGGAGTTGTTGTTGGCCGATAACAGCATGTTTGAAGTACAATTGTTACCAATGTGGGCTTGTGGAATCCCATGACAAAAGTCTTGAGTTGGGTTCAGTACAATTGTCAAGGGGTAGTCTCATTGTGATCTTCTGAAATGACCCATTGGCGACTTCATTACGCGGGGATAATGATTTTGCAGGTACCCCGAGAGGCCCTTGAGTTTGCCGGAATGTCGATTAACTTCCGTTCCGGCAAATTCGGGTACTCCATATGTCCTATTTTCAGCAAAGGTCATGCTGAAATTTTCCGTGAATTTTAGCATGACTTTGCTAAAATAGGACATATAGAAATACTGTGACTAATGCATGGGCAGGGTATCTTAGTAGTTAATTAAGTAGGATCAAGTGCCCCGGCGTACTTGTGACTAATGCATGGCTTTTAGGGTGCCTCGGTGTCGATAAAAACCGAAATGATGAAAAGTTAGGCTTTTAGGGTGCCTTGGCGTCGAAAAACCCTCAATGATAAAAGCTTAGATTTTAGGATGCCTCGGTGTCGACAAACCCTAAATGATGAGACCATGATCTTGTTCCTTGACAATAACCAACTTTTGACCAAACTTTGTTTCTATTTAGAGAAACATGGCCCTAGCGATGAGGCGGGGTTGAGCGGCAAGGCATTACAGGAGCTGTCCCGGAGATGGAGGAACAACCTCACTTGTATGAGGCCGCCGCCTTCCCCACCGATCCACGAGACCACGGATGGTGCCGCCGAGGATGACCACACTGATGCCACCACCGATGGTGCCGCCGAGGATGCCACCATCGATGATGGCGGCGCCGCGCCTGAGATGGCAGCCAGCCGAAGAGGCAGCGGAAGGACCGGCGCCCGATCGTGCTCCGCACCCTCAAGGAGGAAGTTCTTGAAGTGGACTCCAGCGGGAATCCAGCGGCGCCGAGCGAATAGTCAAGGGTACTCGCTTCAGCTCGGGTGCATTGTCCGGAGCACCGTCTCGATCAACACCGAGAACACGAGGCATCTGACCGAGGAATTTGCGCAACCTCCTCTTCACGAAGCTGCACGAGCGATACAAGTTCCCGCTGAATTTGAAAACACAAGCCTCAAAGGGAATAAAGTGAACAATGCTGCCCTCACGAAGATGAGCAAGGCCCTGTCTACTTGGAAAAGCAATGTGAAGAGAATGATCGAGAAAGGTGAGAGTTATGAGAAGATCAAGGAGAAAAATCCTTGATCACGAAGATGACTACTAGCGACTTCAAGATCAATTGCTCGAGCACATAAGCTCCCAATCAAGTGAGTGGGGAAACAAATCACGGGAGCTGAACATGGGGAACACACACTCGGTCCGGCGGTTCTGAGTGGCGGAGCCTATATGGGACAAGGAGGAGGCGGACCGTGCCGAGCAAGGCCTACCGCCCTCTTGATACATCTGGCGGTGACAAGCAGACCAGGAACTTTGTCGGGGCCGGTACAAGAAGGACCGAAAACAAAGGAGCTTACCACGGATCCGAAGACCAGGCAGCTTGAGCTTGTTCGGTAAGGAATACACCCAGCGTAATTAGCTCCATATGGTTGCATTCTAATTAATGAAGCGAATTTCTAAATGGTTCACATTCCTTCCACAGTATTGAAAGCGATGGCGGGGGTCGACTCGAGCAACCCTTGGGACACCACTCTAAATAGGGGTTGAATGTAATGAAGAACAAGGATAAGCTCGATGGCCGGCGTCGGCTGGTCGTGTGGCGGCAAAGGCTTGTCGACAAAATGGGGTCATACTATACCGCTGGTGTGCGGAAGGAGAAAAAGACCAGCTCGGAAAGCCAGTAGCGAGAGGTTCAAGAACTCAAAGGCACAGGTGGCGCGGATTCGGAGATTGTCCAAGAGCAAGTGGAACAACGACTCGGGCGGCGATCACCGCCCTTGTGCCTACCTTGATCTCGGGGTTGAGTCGTGGATTGCGGGCGACCAGCGAGGCCGCCCGATTCCTAGCTTCACGGCCAGCAACTTCGCATAATGCGATGGCGGGGCCATTGGTGCCTCCAGCGGGCGGCATTGGTGTCTCCGGCGCCGCACGGGAGCTTAATGCACCGGGTGTATGCCGGCGGCACCTCTGCAGCAAGCGGCCCCTCCGTCAACTGCGCCCGCCGTTGGCGGTGCCTCTACATTAGCCGAGCTCGGCGCCATCATCACGGTAACTAATTAAGCCTCTCTCGGCGAGGACTTCATCTCCTTGCCTTTGGTGGGCATCCTGGCGCCCTACATGTTTTCGCGGCGCCGCCGACGTTCGTGCACTCTCCTCCGCCGTGAACAACGAGTTGGTCGATGTCGCCAAGGGCAAAATCGTTCAACGGGCAACCTTGTTCCACGGTACCGGATGCCACCCAACTTGTTTAGGGTTCAACTGGTTGGTGCTGCCAGGCTGCGACGACTTGTTACCTCGAATCGACCCGTCGGGGCCGGCGATGATGACGTGATGACCCTCGGCGCCTGCTGAGCTGGCCCTGCTTTGGCGAAGAGCGGATTCGTTTGGGGCGGGGACACCACCCAAAGACAACACCGCCCGGTCGTGCGGCGCCAAGTCGGCCCCATGGCAAGACCGCCCGTAACGGTGCGGACATCCCTATGCCATGGATCCAAACATGCATATGGCACAGGATCGAATGACGGCGGCGGCGACTATGATACATTTGGCAGCGTCGATCGATACTTTGCCGAGCATGGAGTGCGATGGCGACTTCATGGGGCCTCCTTCTCAAGAACCAAACCCAACAAAAGGCGTGTGCGATCTAGCTCGTGCCGCGGAGAAGCCAAGTTACAACAGCGCCGTCGGCGTTCAGCTCTCGGAGGCGCCTCCAGCTGCCGACTTCACCGAGCCTCGGATAGGCGAGGTGCGAAATATATCAGCCCCAACACACTCAAGAAGGCGGTCTGTGAGCAAAACTCGGTCCCATTACAGGAGAAGAAGAAGGCACGCAAAAGAAAGACTAAGAAGGGTGCGAGCCAGCCGGCACCGAAATGCGATCCGTGCTCGGGGCGGGCCACCTTCACCGCAGGATATCTCGAGGAGGGTGCATGTGGCGGGTAGGGCGATGCTACCGACAAATATGCTCAATGCTGCAACCGTGCTATCACGGAGTCTGCATGACAGTGTTCTTTCTTTGGAGAAGCGGCGTCTCGGGGAGAAGGATGTGGCATACCGGTTTTGCGGCCAAGGTGCGGAGGGCAAGGGCTTTGTGGATAACTCCATCGGGCGTCACGATCGTCCTGCGTTTTGATGACATCCACGCTATGTTGAACCTTCATCCGCTGCACTACACCTTCGTTCGGCTATTTTAGCTGAGTATGGAATCACGGATCATTAGCGACAAGACCCGGACATCGTGATAGTCGACCCCTTCTACATGCGTGCCAAGATCTTGGGCAGCGCTGGGGACCGGCAAGTCGCGAGTTCTTACCTCGAAGCGTCATTACGGCAAACCAAGATAAGGATAACTTCCTCGTGCCTTACTTTCCGAGTAAGTCCTCCCTCAACCGCCCGTAACATATGAATTCTTACATTTCGATCGTTTTCTTTTAACATTCCGTGTTTTCTGCGGTGACACCGTTGCGCTCATCCTCCTAAGCCCTAAATATTCCATGGCCACGTATTTCGACCGGACCGTCGATCGAGCGTAGACTACACAAATGTCAAGAAGGTTCTTGATGATGTTCTCCCGGCTCGCCAAATCTGGAGCACCTTCACCAGGCCTATTAAATAAAATCGGCAAGCACGTGTTCTCCCTGTCTGACGTTACGCTGCGTCAAGCAGCCGCTGGCGATCGAAGGGTGCCTACTCGCCATCCATCACATGCGAGGCGATCGTGCGGGACCATCATCAACTTCGCTACGAGAGTAAACTCAAGATTGGGCGCGGCGTGTCGGCAATCCAGGGCGCGGACCTCCGACAAAATTCTTTCGCATCCGATCGGAGTTTGCGGAAATCATCCATCAAGATGTCGCCGTACCTCGGGGCAGTTCTACCTCGAAATCAACCGTCCAACGGTGACATCGACACAATGCTACAAATGCAGGATGACAACGCCCGTTCTTTCATGACTCCCACGATGAGCGGCGGCTTCATCCACGCTCCGATCCCTTGAGTCGAGTTGTCTGGTTCTGAAACATCGATTGGGTCATGTTGTAATTAAACTTTAATGAACTTGTAGTATGTCTCTTTGGTTTGAGAGTCGTTCAACTTAGATGTAATCGATGCTATTAATGTCTTGCTTTTCTCTTCCGATCGTTCTTTTGCATACTTATATATTGCTTATGTATTGTGCGTGAATTGGTACTAACGTTTACGTTTGGCTAGTGCATAGCGATGCCGGCGTATGTAGTGTACAAGGTAAGGTTCGGAGTCTCGATGGTGGGAGGAGTGTCGGAGACAGGTTCACCGATTCAGCGGTAACAGTTACAAAGGTACACCACTAGGGCGAGGCGAATCTAGATCGCCCGCTATCTAGCGGGAGAGGGAGGGCGTTGGAGGAACCGGATGAAGGCGAGTTTCATCGTGATGATGCTCATCGTGATGACCGCAGCTCTCTTCTATGTGATGGTAGTTTAGATGATCGATATCGACTTGTAATGCGAAGATAAACTTCGCTACTCGCGGTCTCGAGACTTGTAATATAATGTTCTATCTTTGTTCGGTCTTTTCAATTCGGAGACTAATATGATGAATTGTATTAGGAGACTAATATGATGAATTGTATTCAAGGACTAATCTTCTATTGTATTTGATGAATCTATTGTTGATGTGTGCTGTCTATATTTTGTCAAATTATACATTTTGTAACCTGTGCAAAAAACAGAAAATAAAAAATAAAAAAACCTAATATTCATACTAATGGCGCATCACATGACAGTGCGCCATTAGTATGACAATCTATACTAATGGCGCATCACGGGAAGTGCGCCATTAGTATCTCTTGATTACTAATAGGCGCATCCGGGGTGGTGCGCCATTAGTATCTCCAAACACTGGTATACATGCCCACAGGAGGCATACTAATGGCGCACCCTTGCATATACTAATGGCGCACCAGGTGGTGCGCCATTAGTATCTCGATACTAATGGCGCACCGGTGGTGCGCCATTAATAAAAATTACTAATGGCGTGCTGTCAATGGCGCACCTCTGATGCGCCATTAATGGCCATATTAGGTGCGCCATTAGTAGTGGTATTTCTAGTAGTGAAAGACACATTTGGCTGGATTAAGCATCATTTTATAAACCCGGAGGTTATCAAAGGTCTCCTTCAAGTCATCTATCAATGTCTCCTTCTTTCTGGATTTCACCACAATATCATCTACATAAGCATGAACATTGCAGCCAATCTGATCATGAAGACAATTCTGCACACAGCGCTGATAAGTCGCCTGGGCACTCTTAAGCCCGAAATGCCTAAATACATAGAAGAAGTCTCTAAAAGGAGTTATAAACACTGTCTTCTCCTGGTCCTTAAATGCCATTTTGATCTGATGGTAACCAGAATATGCATCCAGAAAACTCAAACGCTCACAACCCGCCGTAGCATCAATGATTTGATCGATACGAGGGAGGGCAAAAGGGTTTGCTGGACAGGCCTTGTTGAGATCTATGTAGTCCACACACATACGCCAAGTGTCGTTCTTCTTAAGTACTAGCACCGGATTAGCCAACCATTCAGGATGAAATACTTCAACGATGAACCCAGCCGCCAAAAGCCTGGCTACCTCCTCACCAATAACCGGCGAAGAAACTGTTTGACCGGTTTATACTTGGGATCAACATGAGAGTATGCTCATCGAATTCTCTCGGTACACCTGGCATGTCAGAAGGTTTCCACGCGAAGATGTCTCGATTCTCACGGATGAACTCGATGAGCGCGCTTTCCTATTTTGGATCCAAGTTAGCAATGATGCTAAATTGCTTGGATGAATCGCCAGAAACGAAATCGACAAGCTTAGTCTCATAAGCCGATTTAAACTTCAGGGCCGGTCATGCTCTATAGTTGGCTTTTTCAAAGAAGTCATATCCGCCGGATCAACATTGTCCTTATAGAACTTCAACTCCTCTGTTGCGCAAACCGACTCAGCATAAGCCGCATCGCCTTCTTCACATTCTAAAGCGATCCTGCGGCTCCCATGGACCGTGATGGTCCCCTTATGGACTATCACCTTAAGCTGCAGATAGACATAACAGGGCCTTGCCATAAACTTAGCATAAGCCGGCCATCCAAACAGGGCATGATACGAGCTCTTGATTTTCACCACTTCAAAAGTCAACATCTCTGGCCTTGAATCATGCTCATCTCCAAAAGCCACCTCCAGAGCTATCTTACCAACACGATATGCCGATTTACCAGGCACTACACCATGGAAGACTGTGTTGGACGGTTTAAGATTTTTATCTGTTAACCCCATGCGACGGAAGGTTTCATAATAAAGGATATTGATACTACTCCCTCCATCCATGATTACCTTGGTGAACTTATAACCTCCAACCTGAGGTGCCACCACCAATGCCAGATGACCCGGATTATCAACTCGGGGTGGATGATCCTCTCTACTCCACACGATCGGCTGCTCAGACCAGCGCAAGTAACGGGGCACCGCCGGTTCAACGGAGTTCACCACCCTTTCATGAAGTTTCTAATCGCGCTTGCATAGACTAGTGGTGAACACATGATACTGCCCACTATTCAACTGCTTCGGGTTGCTTTGGTAGCCCGACTACTGCTGATTGCCTTGATTACCATGTCCGCACTGATTACCGTGAAAACCTGAACCGGAACCGCCTCCACCATAACCGAGCCCGTGAGATCCAGGGCCTGAACCGCCGCCCGGTCCGTGATCATACCGAAAAAACAGAATTTTTGAACTCCTGCATGATATAACAATCTTTCCAGAGGTGCGTGGACGGTTTGTCCTGCGTCCCGTGCTTTGGGCAAGGCTGGTTTAATAGATAAGACAAGCGCTCCAGATTAGGATTTGGCCCTCCGCCACGCTGGGGCGGTTTACCCTTACGCCTCTGGCCTTTGTCATGCGTGTTGGTATTAGCCACAAAATCTAAACGATTATCCGCCTTACGCTTATCATTGTTTCCATGACCCGCCGGGTTATGCTGCTGCCCCTTGGTGTTGCCGCTCTTCTTTCCCTTCCCTGTCTTGTCATCGTCAGACTCGGGGTCCTTGGTACTATCAGAATCGACATACTTTACCAGAGCCGCCATGAGCGTTCCCATGTCATTACAATGACGTTTGAGCCGCCCCCAACTACAATTTCAGAGGTGCAAACCGGCAATTGCCTTCCAATGTCAAAACTGTTGTATCAGCGTTGATGCGGTCCGACGAATGCAAAATCTCTGAAACCCGGCGCACCCAACGGGTTGTTGATTCTCCTTCCTCCTAGACAGAGGCAGCTAAGTCCACAATTGACATAGGCTCCTTGCATGTATCCTTGAAATTCTGGATAAACCGGGCCCGTAATTCGGCCATGACCCAATGGAGTTAGCCGGCAAGTTCTTCAGCCAAGTGCGGGTTGTCCCCTCCAGCATCTTGGTGAAGTATTTAGCACACACCGCATCGTCCACATCCATCATCTCCATTGCCATCTCATAGCTTTCAACCCATGACTCGGGGGATAAATCAGCGGTGTAATTCGACACCTTACATGGGCCCTTGAAATCCTTGGGCAGGCGCACGTTGCGCAGTGCTGGGACGAGACACGGCACTCCCAAAGAGATGGAAGTAACCCCTGGTTCCACCGATGTGGTTGGACGAACCAGAGTAAGTTGGCGGGCTTCATGCTGCGCTACTAACTCGGCCTCTCGACGTGCCCTAGCACGATCTACCACATCCTGAGCATCACCACCGCCACCCGACGGGTTATGGCCTCGGGGCGGATTACGGTTTCGCGCACTGCTTGACACGGCCAGTTCATCGATATGCCTGCTGTAACTCCGGCTTGGGAGGGGAGTAGAATGGATTCTTTCGCGACTATATGAATAAGCCTGCTGCTGAGTCAAAGCTGTCTGAAGGAGCTCCCTAGCCCGTCGCATCTCGACCGCTACTGGGGACTCGCCTTCGATCGGGAGAGCTTCCAGTCGTGAAGCGGCAGCGACAATGTTATCCATCGGGTTAGAGTAATGACCCGGCGGTGTTGGGACATGCCGTGACAAAACGTTGTTCTGACGAGGCAGATCAGTCAGACGTGGCTGAACCGGAGCACCCGTTCCAGGTGCCTCCACCCGGTTCATCGCTGGCGGGTTACTGGTCCCCGCTCCTGGGGTATTAAAGAGGTTCTTGGCCTCATAAACCGGCGGTAGGTGAGATGGGTACCTTCTCCTCATGACATCGTTTGACGCGCTCTGGTCCAGCATAAGCCAGTAAGCTTGTGCTTCCAAAGCGGCCCGTTCTGCAGCCATCCTGGTATCCTCAGCTGCTAGGTCGGCCTTGGCCAGGGTTATCTGATCTTTCACCTTCACAATTTCCGCATTATGCTCATCTTGATTCGCCGGATTAACTTCCGCCATTAGTGCTGCCAAGGCGTGAAATAAATCAGATAAAACCTAAGCCAGCGGTCGCACAGGGCCTCCTGCCCCAGCTGCTGTCGCTCCTACTGATCCAAAAATCATCGCCGCCGCGGTCGAAGAGTGGAGCGCTGGCTGTGTACCGGCCATGAAGATCGCAACCTGGTTTGGCGGATCAAAGTGGTCCGGAATACTGTCGCCATCGGAACAGCCCCCAATCTGGCCATCTTGCAGTTGGTACAATGACTCAGTCTCCCCAGTCGATGACTCGTCGCTGGAATAAACGACTGTTTCACCACCAGATTCCGATATGTCCTCAAATTCCACTCCGTGGATGACTCCCGCGAAGGCACGCTTTATGACAGGCTTAACCCAGGCAGATCTCGCACGCTGAGCCGTCTCGATGATGTCGGTGCAGATGTCCGGCTCAGGGCTCGGTTCGTCGATCTTGCCAATGAAAACATGGATGCCGCCGAAGGGGACACGGTACCCGTACTCGATTGAGCCGGCCTTGGGGCCCCAGCCTGCGTCGTTGATGTAGAGCTTGCCGTGACGACTCTTGGTCATCCGGCCCACAGCGTAACTGAGGGAGTTCCGGACTAGGGGGTGTCCGGATAGCCGAACTCTCATCATCTGCCGGACTCCAAGACTATGAAGATACAAGATTGAAGACTTCGTCCCGTGTCCGGATGGGACTTTCCTTGGCGTGGAAGGCAAGCTTGGCGATACGGATATGTAGATCTCCTACCATTGTAACCGACTCTGTGTAACCCTAACCCTATTCGGTGTCTATATAAACCGGAGGGTTTTAGTCCGTAGGACGAACAACAATCATACCATAGGCTAGCTTCTAGGGTTTAGCCTCTTTGATCTCGTGGTAGATCTACTCTTGTAACACACATCATCAATATTAATCTAGCAGGACGTAGGGTTTTACATCCATCGAGAGGGCCCGAACCTGGTAAAACATCGTGTCCCTTGTCTCTCGCTCCATCCGCCTAGACGCACTGCTTCGGGACCCCCTACCCGAGATCCGCGGTTTTGACACCGACATTGGTGCTTTCATTGAGAGTTCCTCCGTATGCGTCGCCGATAGGCCGATGGCTCCTTTGATCATCAACAATGACACGGTCCAGCGTGAGACTTTTCTTCCGGACAGATCTTCGTGTTCGCGGCTTTGCATTGTGGGCCAATTCGCCGGCCATCCGAGCAGATCGAAGCTACGCCCTGGCCGTCGGTCAGATTTGGAAGCCTAAACTATACGGCCGATATCCGCGGAGACTTGATCTTCGACGGATTCGAGCCCCAGCCAAGCGCGCCGCACTGTCTCTATGGGCATGATCTAGCTCTGCAACCGAACAGTGCCCTGGAGGCCGCACTAGAATCCGCTCCGACCCTTAATCCGGAGCTGAATTCCCCGATCGAGGACGAGTGGTTGGACACCGCCTCGGGGCTTTAATCTCTCTGGCGATCGAGCGAACTCCATCCCTGTCGCTGCGAAGACCTCGACTCAGGGTGCCGGACTCCTATCCGGACTCCAACCCTTCGCGCCCTTGCCGATCGAATCCGATTGGGCGCCCGTTATGGAGTTCACGGTCATGACATCTTTCAGCACTTCGCCTTTTGGCGACATCCTGAATTCACTAAAGTCTCTCTCTTTATCCGGAGAGCCCCGGCGGACTACGGTCGGGAAGGTTGGGATCTGATCGATGAAGAAATTCGGCGCCCACCCACCACCCACTTGGTAGCTGCGCCGACGACCTAACCGACATGCTAGACTACGACTCCGAAGACATCGACGGTATGGACGACGATGCTAGAGACGACCAAGACCCAGCGCCTACAGGGCACTGGAAGGCCACCTCGTCATACGACATATACATGGTGGACATCCCAAAAGATGGGAACGGCGATGGAACAACGGAGGATGACCCCTCCAAGAAGCAGCCCAAGCACCGGCGTCAGCGGCGCCGCTCTAAATCCCGCCACAGCAAGAATGAAGATACCGGCACCGGAGATAACAATACACCGGACAACGCCGAAGACAATCCACTCCAGCAAGATCCATCGCAGGAGGATGAAGACACCAGCCCTCAAGAGAGAGCGGCAGAAGAAGAGGTAGAGGATTATATGCCTCCCTCCAAAGACGAAGCAAGCCTCGACGACGACGAATTCGTCGTGCCCGAGAATCCCGTCGAACAAGAGCGTTTTAAACGCAGGCTTATGGCCACGGCGAAGAGCCTAAAGAAAAAGCAGCAACAGCTTAGAGCTGATCAGGATCTGCTAGCCGACAGATGGACCGAAGTCCTCGCGGCCGAAGAGCATGAGCTCGAACGCCCCTCCAAAAGCTACCCTAAACGCAAGCTGCTCCCCCAATTAGAGGAGGAGGCTTACGAACCCGCATCACCAGGAGACAATACGGCTGACCGACCACCCCGTGGCCGCGACAGAGAGGCCTCTAGGCCCTTCACTAGAACCGTACCCCGGCATCGCTCAAAAGGCACTTGGCCAAAGGGGAACGCTCCGGACCTGCGAGATATATTGGAGGACAAGGCAAGACAATCAAGATCGATCTATGGATCGCGTGGGCGCCCCACGGTATGTGACGACAACCCTCGCGCCGGACATAGTAAGTCCGCCGGGCCGAACAAAACAGACCAAGCTCTTTTGAGCTCCGTCGTGATTTCGCCCAGTACAGAGGCGCCGCACACCCACTATGCTTCACAGACGAAGTAATGGATCATCAAATCCCCGAAGGGTTTAAACCTGTCAATATTGAATCCTATGATGGCACAACAGACCCCGCGGTTTGGATCGAAGACTATCTCCTTCACATCCACATGGCCCGCGGTGAGGATCTTCACGCCATCAAATACCTCCCCCTCAAGCTTAAAGGACCAGCCCGGCATTGGCTCAACAGCTTGCCAGCAGAGTCAATTGGGAGCTGGAGGACCTAGAAGCCGCATTCCTCGATAACTTCCAGGGAACTTATGTGCGACCACCAGACACCGATGACCTAAGCCACATAATTCAGCAGCCAGACGAATCGGCCAGACAATTCTGGACACGGTTCTTAACCAAGAAAAACCAAATCGTCGACTGTCCGGATGCGGAGGCCCTCGCGCCTTCAAGCATAACATCCGCGACGAGTGGCTTGCCCGCACCTAGGACAGGAAAAGCCAAATCCGTGGCAGCCCTCACATCACTCATGACCCGCTTCACGGGTGAGGACAGCTGGCTAGCACGCAGCAACAACCTCAAAGAAAATTCTGGCAGTCCGGACTTCAAGGACCAAAATGGTAGGCCGCGTCGTAACAAAAACAAACGCCGCACTAACGGTGACAATATTGAGGATACGGCAGTCAATGCCAGATTCAAAGGCTCTAAACCCGGTCAGCGGAAAAAGCCATTCAAACGAACTACTCCGGTCCGTCCCAATTTGGACCGAATACTCGACCACAGCGGATACACGGCACTTCGAAAAGCCAGCTAACCACACCAACAGGGACTGTTGGGTATTCAAGCAGGCAGGCAAGTTAATTGCCAAAAACAATGACAAGGGGCTGCATAGCGATGACGAGGACGAGACCCAACCGCCGAACAATAGAGGATAGAAGGGTTTCCCCCCACAGGTGCGGACGGTGAACATGATATACGCAACCCACATACCCAAAAGGGAGCGGAAGCGTGCACTCAGGGATGTCTACGCGATGGAGCCAGTTGCCCCGAAGTTCAATCCATGGTCCTCCTGCCCAATCACTTTTGACCGAAGGGACCACCCCACCAGCATCCGGCACGGCGGATTCGCCGCACTGGTCCTAGACCCAATCGTCGATGGATTTCACGTAACCAGAGTCCTGATGGACGGCGGCAGCAGCCTGAACCTGCTTTACCAGGATACAGTGCGCAAAATGGGCATAGACCCCTCAAGGATAAACCTACCAAAACGACCTTTAAAGGCGTCATACCAGGTGTAGAAGCCAATTGTACAGGCTCAATTACACTGGAAGTGGTCTTTGGATCCCCGGATAACTTCCAAAGCGAGGAGTTAATCTTCGACATAGTCCCGTTCCGCAGCGGCTATCATGCCTTGCTCGGACGTACCGCGTTTGCAAAGTTCAATGCGGTGCCGCACTACGCATACCTCAAGCTCAAGATGCCAGGCCCTCGAGGAGTCATTACGGTCAACGGAAACACTGAACGTTCCCTCCGCACGGAGGAACATACAGCGGCTCTCGCGGCAGAAGTGCAATGCAGCCTCTTAAGGCAATTATCGAATCCGGCCGTTAAGCGGCCGGACACAGCCAAGCGCGCCCGGAGTAACTTACAACAAGACCACCTGGCACGTTCCGAGCACGCGTAGCAGTGCGGCCCCAACCCCAGCTCCTGCGAAACGTCAAAGCAGGTCCTTCACGTACACCATTATGCTCTGAAGATACCATGGGCATGGGGAGGGGGGCACGACCACAATACACCCAGATCAAGGCTCAACCACACAAGGCTCTCAAGTGTGTCGCCCTTTTCTTTTCTTTTTACCTTTTACTTTTTAAACACAGGACTCCGTTTGTCAGAAGCCCTGTCCGGCAGCAGACCTGCCGAACTCACGATGCAACAGCCAGGGAAGGATAAAGGCTACAACGAATATACAGGTGGTCTCCATTACGAGCATTTTCATACACCAATCTACAGCCTACCCCTGGAAGGGGACATGTTTAAACAGTCTCCTACCTTGCTTATCGCACTATTTGTATAGGTCTGCATTCGTAGCAGCACTTATTGAATAAAACAATGCAGCACCTTTTTGCTTGTAATTGCATTTCTTTTTCATACATATGTTCATTCACGACATGTTGCATTCGTACACTTTGGTACGGCTAATATACACCAGGGGCTTATGTTTCCCGCGTTATGGTGTGATGAGTCCGAACACTTTCACAAGTGCGGCTCCCCGAACTTATAGCACTATATGCATCGGCTCCGAATCATGTCTTTGGTCAATAGTTGGGTTTGCCCGGCTCCCGTGTTTTGGTACCTTGCGTTCCGTTATATCGGCTAAGGTAGCAATGGGAGAACCACTGCGGTTCGCCCCAGTTCGGCTGGGTTAACGCCTCAGTGGACAAAGCTAAAACTGACCGTCATGATGAGGCGAGAGACCGGTCGCTGTTCAAGAGGTTTTCTGCAAGTCCTTAAAGACTTATGCCGCTTAGAGCGAGGAGCCGGATACTGTCCGCCAAGGCGTGATAGCGCCCCAAATTCGCCTTCCGAGACTAGGGGCTTCACCAAATTTAAAATTATAGAATTCTATGGCTAAGTGAGAGTGTTCAAGCATTATAAGTCCGGTTGCCTTGTTCGTTGTGTTGAGCGCCTCCTAGATGGACCCAAAATGGGAACAAGAGCGCCAAGTTTATCCCGAACACCCCAAAGACTCGTGGCATGGGGGCTGAAGCCGACGACTTGCCATCTCTCGATTTGATAAACAGCCGCATGAAGGTAATATTTTAAATTAACAAGCGTTGCTTAGCGATATGAACTAAGTTTTCAGCGCCAGGATAACAAAATGCGAGTCTACTCAAATATTACATCTTTGGAGCACTCACCGCAATAGTGCGGGCGCCCTTCAAACACACTCTTATAATACATCTCGGGCGCATGCGATGCTCCTTGCCCTCCGGTGGCGGGTTAGTCCACGAGCTTCGGGCATCCATCTTGCCCCAAAGCACCTTTATGCGGGCAAGGCCCGATGGGCACCCTCGATACAAGCTGAATGCTTGATAACTTCAACCCACGGGCACATCCACCACCCGCCGCACCAGGCCGAAGTAGCTCCTGTGCATGGCCTCCTTAGGCCACAAACCAACTATAAGGCCCTTCATGGCCTGTTCGGCCGCCTTGTGGAGCTCGACCAGCTGCTTCAGCTGGTCGCTAAAAACACTGGATGTCCGCCTCGATATCGAGACCAAGACCTTCTCCGTTGAACTCCCCTCCTCGGCCCGGTAGAATGCGGCAGCATCGGACACGCTGTGAGGAAGCTCTGCGAACACCCCTGGAGAGCTCCGAATTCGGGTAAGCAACAGGTAACTAACACTCACATGCTTACTCTGCATGAAAAATGCCTTACCTGCTGCTATTTTCTTCTCCTGGAGGGCCTTGTAGGCTTCGGCCTTAGCGGTTTTAGCACTCTCAAGAGCCGTTGCAAGCTCAGACTCTCGAGTCTTCGAGTCACGCTCCAAGTTCTCATGTTTTTTCACGAGATCCTGGAGCTCTTGTTGTACCTCCGCCACCCGCGCCTCCTGCTTCTCTCTCTCGCTCGGTGCGTTCATGGCAGATTACGCTCGCCGCATGCCACCGCCTCCTTCAGTGGTCGCCACCTCGTTAGCGGCCCCTACAATACCCACGTTATCCTTGTCATTTTCTTGCAACCAAATCCTTTTCTGAAGGTACAATTTTCATAAGGTATTACTCACCTTCTTTTCCTCGAGCTGCTTCTTGGCATGGCCGAGCTTCGTTCTCGGACCGCCGAGGTTTTTCTTCAAAGTATTGACCTCCAGATCGGTCTTGGGCGGAGGTCAGCAGCACAGCCTGCAATCCCATATTGACATATTTTTATGACTCCTGCGTTTATCTTTCTAAAGATCCTCAGTCCGGCTTTTCTTTCCGAACACCGAACCGAGCATCAGGGGCTACTGTCTATGCGGTACCATTTTACATATATTGAACTTTTTACCTCAAAGCCTGTTAGAAGGCTATTGCAGGCTTCGGTCAGCCCGCTCTTGGCGAGCTAAACCTTCTGAATCACCGCACTCATAACAAAGCGGTGTTCCTCTTCGATGGAGGCGCCATTGGCGCCTCCGGCAATTATCCGCACCTCCGGTTGGGCGGAGGCAGCTGGCGTCTCGGTCTTGCCCTTCTTACGAAGGGGTCGCCCGCCGGACTCCGGAGCCACTACGGCCTCCGGGGCTGAGTCCGGTGCACAGTCCGGGAGGGTGTCCTGCGACACCTCCGGGGCCTCCCCCTCCTGGTGGGTCCTTTTCTGGGATCCCACCTCGGCGTCGTCCGCGGCACGGGGGGTGGAGGCAGTCGGAAGGGAATCCATATCCGACGCACCCAAGGACCCACTCGACGAAACAGGAAGATCATCCTTGGGCGGACTGCAGGGTTGTATGCGGCATTAGAAAGACGTTATGTGGCGAAAACAAAAACCTTGAGGTTATTCGGGAGTCCGGATACTTACGATCTCGCTAGGGGCTTGGCCCTTGGATGCCATCTTCGCTCGTCACATTTGGCGCCAAGGAGCAGTCCGGAGGAAGAGTTTTTCCTTCTTGACCCTTCGGCCTCCCTTGTTGGGGAGGCCTTCCTTTTCTTCCCTCCCCCCGCTGGGGGAGAGGCTTTCTTCTTCTCCGCCTCACCTTGGTGGGAGGAGTCGGCCTCGGATTCATCATCGGATAGCACCTGAAAACGGGAACTCTTCCGAGTCCCCGTGGTCGTTTTCTTGGCCTTCTTCTCCGGCACCACGTGGGGTGCCGGAGCCAGCAGCCCGTGAGGCAGGCGTCCGTTGGGTCCTCTGGCAATGGGGCCGGACAGGTAATCCGTTCGGCCTTCGCCAGCCATTCCTATCAAAGGCAAGGGGAGTTTAGATCCCGTATAGAGCCAAACTATGGAAAACAAGTGGTCAAATCACTTACCTCGTCAGCTGGACACTGCGAGCAGAATCCGCGATCTTGATGGCGGATGCGGAGCTTGGCGCCCTTGAACAGCACCTTCCGGACATCTTCGTGCGTAGTGTCAAGAGCCCGCCAGGGTCCGTGCTGCGCCGATCAAACTCCCACATATTAAAGCCCGTCGCTGCACGGAGAATCCGGCGGATGAGCATGACCTGGACTACGTTGACAAGCTTGAGCTTCTTGTCCACCAGCTTCTAGATACAGGCTTGGAGTCCGGTCAGCTCCTCCGAATCCCCCCAAATTCGGCCACTCTCTTTCCAGGAGGAGAGCCATGTGGGAATACCAGATCTAAATTCGGGGGTCGCTGCCCAATCAGGGTCACGCGGCTCGGTGATGTAGAACCACCCGATTGCCACCCTTGATGGTTTCCACGAAAGTACCCTCCAGCCACGTAACGGGGACATCCTGCCCACCATGGCGCCTCCGCACTCCGCTTGGCTGCCCTTCACAACCTTCGCTTGACATCAAGGTCTTGAGCCACAAGTCAAGTGGGGCTGGATGCAGAGGAATGCCTCGCATACCCACGATAAACGCCGAGATGTTGAGGATGAAATTCGGGCCGATCATGGAAATCTAGGCCGTAGTAGAACATGAGCCCCGGACAAAGGGATGAAGCGGGAAGCCCAGTCCGCGGAGGAAATGGGGAAGAAATACTACCCTCTCATGGGGCCAGGGGTTGGGGACGAGCTCTCCCTCGTCGAGGAGCTGATGCGCGATGTTGCTGGACAGATATCCGGCGCCGCGCAGCTTCTGGATCTGACCCTCCGTGACGGAGGAGGCCATCCACTTGCCTCCCGCTCTGGACATAATTGGAGAAGGTTGAGGTGAGAAGTGCGGACTTGGGCGCTGGAGCTCGAGTTCGCGGAGATGGATAAGCCAAGGAGGAAGAAGGCGCAGGTAAAAAGGGCTGGATCCTTATCCCCTTATATGGGCGGACAAAAACATGTGTCCCCACCGGCCTGGTAAAACTCGCTTATCTCCCAAGCGCCACAAAATCAATGGCGCGGTTGGGTTACCCACGTCCGTATTGATGGGAATCCCGGAATAAGGGGAACACGATCTCTGCCTCGACAAGACGTGCCAAGGAAACCGCTTCGCTAAACGCGCTGAGGTGGAACAGTAAAAACAATTTGAATAAAGGCTTGGTAGTGGTGCGACGTCACGCCACAAAATATGTCAGCAGATTGATCTTGTGTAATATTATTCTCTCTACGGTGGTATGTGGAATTTATTTTTGCAGAGCCGGACACTATCCTGGTGTTCACAATCTTCTATGAATTATTCGGAGGAAGAACCCGCCTTGCAATGCCGAAGACAATATACGTGCCGGACTCATCGTCATTGAAGCCTGGTTCAGGGGCTACTGAGGGAGTTCCGGACTAGGGGGTGTTCGGATAGCCGAACTCTCATCATCGGCCGGACTCCAAGACTATGAAGATACAAGATTGAAGACTTCGTCCCGTGTCCGGATGGGACTTTCCTTGGCGTGGAAGGCAAGCTTGGCGACTGGATATGTAGATCCCCTACCATTGTAACCGACTCAGGTAACCCTAACCCTATCCGGTGTCTATATAAACCGGAGGGTTTTAGTCCGTAGGACGAACAACAATCATACCATAGGCTAGCTTCTACGGTTTAGCCTCTTTGATCTCGTGGTAGATCTACTCTTGTAACACACATCATCAATATTAATCTAGCAGGACGTAGGATTTTACCTCCATCGAGAGGGCCCGAACCTGGGTAAAACATCGTGTCCCTTGTCTCCTGTTACCATCCCCCTAGACGCACAGTTCGGGACCCCCTACCCGAGATCTGCCGGTTTTGACACCGACAGTAACCCTTGAGACCTTCAAAGCTGCCCTCTAAGAACTCGAAACCATCGTGCGATAGCCCCATGGTGGGTGCCAACTGTCTTGGTTTTGTCACGGCAGAAGTCCTAGAGAAAGGACTTAGTCGTGGAGCCATCGCAACGGGTTAGCTTAAAGGGGTTAAAGCGGACAAGGGATGCAGAGGGTTTATACAGGTTCGGCCCCTTGCAGTGAAGGTAAAAGCCTACGATCCAGTTGTTGTGGGATTGATAGGGTTTCGATGACCAAGGAGCGAATATGCTTTGCCTGGGTCTCGAGTTGTTGTTTGTTGTCCCTAAACCGCCGCCGGGTCGTCCCCTTATATACATGGGTTGACGCCCGCAAGTTTATAGGTTTCCGAGGCCGGCTCATAAACGCGTCCGACTCGGTCTCTGCTCTTTCTATCTTACAACACAAGTTTACATATCAATGTCGGTTTACATCTACAGACCTTTAAACCGACTTTGGGCCCTGGACCTTCATAAAGCGCCTCCATCTTGATCTTCATGGGCTTCAGATATAATAATCCACTATGGGGATAACCCGGCCTCTCCTGGTCGGTTTACGCCCAGCAGTAATATCCCCAACAGGCCCCCTCGTAGATAGGATCGATCGGCTGTTCGAAAACCAACTAATTTTTTACTGTTAAGAGGTAAAACTAGTTCATGCACTTGAATCTAGTACTACTTGGTTCAAACAAGGAAGAAAGGGGGTGGGGTGGGGAAGATTTGTTGCCTGAATCTAGGACTTGGTCGAAAGAGGAAATAATGGGGGCGAAAAGTAGCAGAGACTGGCTATCCAACTGGTCTCTAGGTATAATAGGGAAATAAAGGGAACGCAATACAAACTCAATATAAACCCGATCTATTGGTTCAAAAAGGAAAGAAAGTGGGGACTGGGGGACAAGTCAACAGAGTAAGTCCAGCACTAAATTTGCTAGCCTCACACGGTATAAGGTGGCTATATACCGAACAAAAATGGGACCAACCCAGATATCCTCTTCTGATGTTTGTTGCCCCGAGCCACTCTTATGTAATGCCATTGGTAAAATGTAGCAGTCGCACTATTGAAAGTAAGGACACGTTAAACCAATGTTGTTTTCAATGTAATGCCTCCAGTAATATGAATCAATGGCACTTTTTTCATGTCCTGCTAAATTTCCCATTAAGATAAGTTGCTTCTTTTCGTTAGAGATGCAAGTATCTTGGTCCGCCTACTCTCCCGTGCCCAAATACCGACTCTGTAGGAGCTGTTAATGTAATGTTGCTGGTAAAATGAAGCAATGGCACCATTAAAGTAATGTCGTATTTAATGGTTGTCATAGTTAATCCTAATGCCCACACTAATATCTAGCAATGCTGCTAGAAATTGCTACTGTCCTTGTACGATTGCCATTGAGATAAGGAACATGCTTTTTTTCATTTGATGCATGTTTCATCACTTGTTAGTCACCCTCCTTTCCAACTTTTTTGTGCAAACAAAGATATACATTTCACGCTTGATCTTAGTTGAACTGCACAAATGATATCCAAATTATAGTTGAACATTCCATGAGTTTCAAGACCAACCTTGATGTTGCTCAATTTTATTGCAACTAATGAAGAAGAGGCTCTGTGGGTTTCATTTTCTGATGGAAATGGAACCGGGGCTGGAGCCCTTTTCTTAAAAAAAAGAAGCTGCTAGCTCATGGGACATTGCTTCATTTAGGTGAACTGCACCAAAAGGTCCCATGAATTGAATCATCCATGTTGGTGACTGATGTCATCCCTTCTACGATGGCGTTGACTGCAGATATGGTTCCCATCATGAGGTATGTTCCTTTTCTATCTGACCGTTTGCCAAAGATCCTGCATGTTGATCCTGCTCTTGTGCTACTATTTTGGCACTGCCATGATAAAGCAGTAATGTTATTATTTTGCACCTTAATCTAGTGGCACTATTAATTTGAGGCAATGTTTTGGCACCGCTAGTGCCACTGTTTTTTTATATATCGAAAGAGGGGGTTCCCTCCGATTTCATTAAAGAAAGCCAACCATAGAGAACCATTATCCGACAACATCTCAATGCATACGGGCAGTTATGCAACTACTACTAGAACGGATTGAGTACTAGCAGGAGACAAGTTCGCCATATAAGCTAGGCAGGTAGGGGGACGCAGCACCAGCTCGACCAAGTTTGGATTACAACCCAAATGCTACCACAGAAACATCAGTGGGAAGATAGGGACTGAAGAGCCAGCTTCAGCATCCCAGTCTAAGCACCCCCGGCCTTCATCCTTGCGACGCACGGTACACCTCGTTTGCCACCTGCTCGACCCTAGTGTCACTAATAAAATGAAGTAATAATACAGTTAAAATAGAGCAAGTGTCCTCTCTATCATTTCATTTCCAATGTAGATAAAGAAAGTGCTTCTCTTTGTTAATGTATGTTCCATCAACTAGTCCCATTGTTATGTTTAAGCGTTTCTGCAAACTGGGGTGCTTAATTTTAGTTGATCTGCACAAAAATAGAGATTTGAATGTCTCAAGGCCCCTCCTTGTACTACCGTTGTACACTGATGTTCATCACTGGCAGAAGGTGTATCGGGGAGACTTGGGATGATTTCCAGTATGAGGCGTCGCAGGGCCCATCTCGCCCTCGCAGCATGGCATACTATGATATTATCGCAATATTTTCTTCTATTTTTTTTGCGTGTTTCATCAACTAGTGCCACTATAATATAATCGCGCTTTTTCATTATCTGTGCAAACAGGGTTATTCAGCTGCATTTTAGTGGAACTGCACAAATGTACGGATGGAACCGGCATATATGCAGAGTGCGAGGTGTGCCAAGTAAAAATTACCGACACCAACCATGCTCCATGCATGCATTAGCATCCACCACCACCAGTGGGATGTGTGGCGCTCTCTGTGGACGGATCTTTCTAGGCAGCAAATCCTCTAACCAAATACTAGTAGCTTATATTGGCAGTTTTCTAGGGAGTACTCTTTTCTAAAAGAAGCACCAATCTATTTTTCTTTATTTGTACACAGTGTCACAACTTTGATCCAAAGGTCCAGAGATATTTAAGGGTGATTGGCGTAGTACTCGGAGACTCATTGTAAGCATGATTTTCATTAGATGTCACACTGATTGTAAGCATGAGCAGGTGGAATATTAGGTTAGTGCGAAGCTTACCTTAAACCCTACCACCGCCATTGAAACGAGGCGAGCGTCGAGGGAACCGTGGAGAACGGCGGGGAAGCGACGTCGCACCATCCGGCCTCCTCTTGCGGTGGGAGAACGAATACTCCTGTGGCTCCGGCTGCCTCTGCACCCACACGAACGGGGCACCGTACTCGATCGATTCGTTATCCTCTAGGTGCTCGACCTTCGACCTGTACGCCCACCACCTCCGCCTGACTTTCGCCTCGGGCGAATTTGTCTGCTCCATCGCCCAGAAGAGATACTCGATGAACTCGAAGGACTGCGGGGTGACTGCCGCCGAGGAGTACATGTACATCGCCGCCCTCATCGCCGCCGTCTCGCTCTTTCGCATACATTGCCACGTGGCCCTCGCTGTCCTCGAAATCTCCCACTCATTGTCAAACCAAGTAAGGATCTCCTTCAACCTGGCTAACTTTTCCTGGACACCGCCGGCAATCTGCCTGATTCGCTGCTGCATCCTCTCCATAAATGTCCTTCTGAGTGGTCCGGTGCTAGCTTTGGAAGATGGGAGGAGAGACGATGGTCTTGCAATAGAGAACAGGGAGAGGCGAGATGGTGGTTTTAGAATGGAGATGATGGAGAGGAGAGGAGGTGGTTTTGCAATGTAGAAGAGGGAGAGGCAACACGGTGGTTTTGGAATGGAGATGATGGAGAGGAGAGGAGGTGGTTTTGCAATGGAGAAGAGGGAGAGACGAGACGGTGGTTTTTGAATGGAGATGATGGAGAGGAGAAGAGGTGGTTTTGCAATGGAAAAGATGGATAGGAGCGTGCGATAGCGATATAGGATTGGACGAGAGGGTCGGCGCGCTGTGACTGGATCAAAATCAAAATCAATTTACCCTTCAATTAAGAAAGCGACCCCACATTAACTAGTCTCCCTTTTATTCTGGGTCATAATTGACCATGATTTTCGCAAATAAAATATATGTTATACGTTGCAAAAATAATATAATTTGAAAGTACATTCAGATACGAACCAAACAATACAATTTTTGGTGACATGCATTCACATTTTGCTTGTCAAATACAGTACATGGTCAAACTTTGGCCCAAAATACGCAAAACAAAAAAAAATACTTCCAAGACTAGCGCAGCTCTTCCGCTCTTTTCCTCTTAAACCACCCCCGCTCCTCTCCTGTTCCAATCTAAGTCCGGCGCTGCTCCTCTCCTCTTCCATTTCAAAACCACTGACCCTCCTCTCCTATTCCAATCCAAAACCAGTGTCGCTCCTCTCCCGTTCTAATCCAAAACCAGCGCTGCTCCTCTCCTCTTCCATTCAAAAACCACCGCCGGCGAGTGAAGGTGCTGTGGAGAAGTAGATCGATGGAGGAGTACAATCGATACATGAGGATTGCAGACGGCGACCCTGTGAAGCTAGCTAGGATGTTGGAGATACATTCTTGGTTTGACAACAAGGACCAAATAGCGGCAACGGTGACATCCATGGCCAAATATCTGAAACAGAGCGAAAATGTGGCGATACTCCCGGAGGGAGACGCGCGAGAGTACATAGAGTTGCTCCTCTGGGCCATTCGTCGACCGAACCCAATTGCAAGAGGAGGAAAACAGTTAGTCCGACGACGCTTCCCCATCATCCTCTCCCTCGTCGTTCACATCGTCTCACGGGGCGGCTGTCTGCCGCCGAGGAATAGGAGGGACTGCCCCCCCCCCCTAGCCCAATAGTCAGGCAGGTTGTGAATTGTCAAGAGGACCTTAGGGTTGTCAGTATTTGCAGGTTGTGAATTGTGTTTTGTGTTGTGTATTTTGAGAGTACTTTCAAATATAAAAGCACTTAAAAAATGTAGTTTCATAGGAGTATAAAAGTGTAGACAATGTTATTCTCACGTAAGAAACTGCAAGTTTCAGATTTCAGATAAGAAACTCCAAGTTCGGGCCAGATAAGAAACGCAACTTTCAGAGGCGAGCATTTATATTAACACGGCCTTTTCAAACAGTGTTAACATCATGTTGGAAGTTTTATTCATGGTCGAAACTGGAACTACCAGCCAGTTAACATCATGCTGATCAACATTCATGCATAGCACATCTTCATATGATGCACGGTCAAAAAGATATGCTATTTTCAAAATGCCCGCACAATGTTGAGTGTGCGAAAAACAAAGAAAACGAGGGACGAAGTTTCGGCAAGTGTTGGACGTGGTATGCGTAGAAGACAATTGGGACCCACATGTCAATAAAGGCAGAGGCAAAAAATTTGGAGATATTTTCTCTGCACAGGTGGAATCAAACCCGGGCGGAACAGCTGTCGGGTAGTGTCACTCGGCCACTAGGCTAGTTCAATTGTTTCATTACTAATAAGGCACTTCCTCATGCGCCTTTGTGCGCTCGCCGCGACGCCGCTGTCTGCCGTTGTGAACATGCTGAACAAACGAGAGGAATCTGGAGAGGACTGTACGTGGAGAGGCGGACTGTCGGGACCCACTAGGTCTATGGCCGTACGCAAGCAAGTGCCTCTGTCACAGCCCCAGATCAACCCTAGAGCTTGTTTGTAGCTAGTAGCATTGCATCCATGCATCATGTTTAATTTTCATGAAAATTTGAAATGGGGATGATCAAGCCCTAGCACTAAAGCAATTCAAATAGGTTCAACTTAAAAATATCTTCAAAGAACCCAAAGTGGTTTGCAAAAATGTTCATGATTAATGGAAAAAGGTGAAAACCATATCCAGAGGTGATGGATATTTTTCCAAGACATTTTGGATTTTTGAATAAACCATATTGTATTTGAATTGGGGCATTTAAATACTATTAATATTTTAAATGCTCCAACAATTTTGAAAATAGTTAAGGGCCTCTGTAATAATTCAGTTAATGCCCATAATTATTTTCAGGATTTATTTAAATGGTTTAGTATTTTACTAAACTAAAACAAACAGAAAAATAGAAAACAGATAATAAAGAGAGAGAGAGAAGGACTACACGGCTTACCCGGCAGCCCACCTACTGGCGCCCAACCGCCCAACCTCCTCCCCCCTGGCGGCGGCCCGGTTGCCCAGCCCACCTACCCCCACGCTCATCGTCTTCCTCTGCTGGAAGGCGAGGCGAGGCGTGGCGGCCCAGGCGATGCCGCGGCCACCTCCTGCTTCGCGCTGGAGGCCTCCTTCGATCTGATCCGCGTCTGGCGACGCCACGCACCCCGGCCCTCTCACTCTTCCCCGTACCCCTCTCCCCTCCTCTCTCTCGCTCTGCGCCTCGTGCCCGAGAGCCGCCGTCGCCGCCGCTCGCCATAGCCGTGCCACCGGCCCTTCCTCGCCCATCCAACATGCCCCAAAGACTCGCCACTCCGTCCCCGTCAACCCCACCGAGCCACGCAAGCCGGATTTCACCACAACCCCGCCATCGACGCTTTCTTCAACCTCGGGACCGCCGGCCATCACCGTCAAATTCGTCGGCTCCGGACCGTCCCCGACCTCGCCGAGCGCCCCGTCGTCATCGCCGTGAGCCCCTGCTCCAAACCCCTCTTCCTCCCTTGCGTTCAGACACCCTAGCTCCATTCCCGCCGTGCCGAGAGCTCCTGCCGCCCGGCCATGTCACCGCCGCCGCTACAATCACCGAGGTTTGCGCCGACCGTTGCCCGAGTTCATCTTGCTCCTAGGAGCCTAACACCACCACCAGCTCCTTCCCACGAGCTCCCTAGTGCCATGCTCGTTGAGGCCCGAGCTCCGGCCGCCGCCATGAGCTTCGCCTTCGCGAACACCGCCACCCCGCACCTCCGTTGGTCTCCCCAGATCGCGCACGGGCACGGCTCCCTCCTGGTGCCCTCGGTGCCTCACCAGCCAGCCCTAAGCGCAACTCCGTGAGCCACCGCCGCTCGATTGGTCGCCGCCCGGCCTAATTCCGGCAAGTGCCGACGTGGCCACCCTGTTAGCACTAATTAACCCCCCCCCCCTTTGACATGTGGGCCCCAGTGCCGAGTAATTAGTTTAATTTCTTTGTTAGATTAGTACTAATCTCAGGGGGCCCGCCTCTCAGCATTGACTTTGCCACGTCATCGTTGACCCGGACCCACTAGTCAGCCTCTGTCCCTGCCCTGTTACACTGACGTGCGGGTCCCACGCGTCAGGTTTGACCTGGACCTGGCGCCTTTGACCTGCTGACGTCACGCCTCTGTCATGCTGACGCAATAACCCATTTTCTGGATTTAATTTAATTCAGGAAATTTCAGAAAATACCCCAAACTTCAATAAATCATAGAAATTCAACCGTAACTCGGATTGAAATAATTTATATATGAAAAATGATCAGAAAAATATGAAGAATCTGTTTATGCCATGATCATGCATGTTTGAACAAGTTAACCTCACTGAATAGGATGAATCATGATTAGGGTAATTTATGAAATAGCATTTGGAGTTGGAATTCAACCTTGTTTGAATTCCACTTCAACTAACTTGAATTATTATTGCATTAGGTGAATTCAGTACCTTAATATGACATGTCATTCATGTGAATGTGCATTGCATTGATTGTGTTCTCTCTTGTTGCCGGTAATTGTCCCCTCTCGGTAGACGACGTACCGACGATGGATTCGATGACACCGATGAAGAACTATATTATCTTCAGAAGTGCCAGGCAAGCAAAACCCCCTTGTTCATTCTGATATAATCCCACTCTCTCGCTCCTGCTCTATTTTACTGCATTAGGACAACAACGACTCATGTGTTACTTGCTGCGGTAGCTGAACCCTTGATCCTTTGCATGACTGTCATTCCACAAGAATTAGATGAAACCCACTAGCATGAGTAGGACTTGTTTGAGCCATGTTGTGCCTACTCATTTATGCTTGTTTGTCATGCCTGCTACTGCTTAGAGTTGAGTCAGGTCTGATTCATCGGGAATGAATTGGAATGGTTGTGTGAACATGTCCTATTGTGTGTGAGCTAAGTGTGTGAACACGATTTGGTAAAGGTAGCGGTGAGAGGCCATGTAGGAGTACATGGTGGGTTGTCTCATTGAAACCGTCCTCAGGAACTGAGTTCTGTGTTTGTGATCCATGAAACAGTTACTACCACGCATTGGGATCCTTAATTGACCCTCTCGGCTTCTTAACCACCCTTGTTCCTGGTCCGGGAGTTGCAAGTAGTTTCTGGTGTTTGTAGTATGCTGGGGGCCGCATGCAACGCTGACCTTAGGGGTGGGTTGTGTTGCGGTAGGCACCGTGGTTGATGTACCGAGTGCCCGTTTGGTATCTCGGGAACCCTGCACACATCGTTCGGGCTGTATGGGAAACCTCGGCGGACTCCTGCGGATGGAACCGAATAGGCGATAAACCTGGACTAGGGACTTGAGTGTTTAGGTAGGCCGTGGCCGACACCCACGTTGGGCTTCCGCTTGAAGGTTGCCGAGTACATGTCGTGTAAACGGCGGTAAGTGGTGAGCGTGTGTGAAGAAGTACACCCTGCAGGTTTAATATGATCTATTGAATAGCCGTGTCCACGGAGAAGGACTTCGGGTTGCCTATATCAGTTCATAGACAAGTGAAAGTGGATACTCTAAAATGCGCAAGATAAGCGTGAGTGCTATGGATGGCGTTCTCGTAGGGAGACGGGAGCGGGTCCATAGTGGTGTATTGATATGGTGAATATGTGGACTCGTGTGCGCCACCTCAAAGAGTTACTTGCAGTCGTAGTTCAGGATAGCCACCGAGTCAAAGCTGGCTTGCTGCAGTCAAACTCCACCACCCCCCCTTTGATAATGATGCATATGTAGTTAGTTCTGATGTAAGTCTTGCTGAGTACAATTGTACTCACGTTTGCTTATTTTATGTTTTGCGAGAGACGTCGGTCTCGCTAGTAGTTCCACGGACTTGACGTTTAGCTTGTTACCTCAGCTACGATCTTGTGCCTTGGCAGGATCTGGTAGATAGTCAGGCTTCTCAGCCTTTTTCATTTATAGTTGTCTGTACCCAGACATGTTTAGCTTCCGCTTGTGCTTTGACTTGTATGCTCTGAGTGTTGGGTCATGAGACCCATGTTTGTAATATCTCGCTCTTCGGAGCCTAATGAATAATATCTGAGTCGTAGAGTTATGTTGTGATGCCACGTCGTATTTACACATATTGAGCATATTGTGTGTATGTTTGAAATGCTTGGTATGTGTGGGATCCGACAAACTAGTTGTTTATCCTTGGCAGCCTCTCATATGGGGAAATGTAGTCTCATGCCTCCGGCGATAGTAGTCCGCTACTGCCCGGTTCACGGAGTCCTGCTAGCCCAACTCTACTGCTTGGACACTTGACTGGCGGCATGTGTTTCACTTCGTTCCTATATCTGTCCCTTCGGGAAATGTCACGCGGTGTTATTCGAGTCCTGCCTAGCCTGCTACAGCCGGGATACGAGTCCTGTTAGCCCATGCTACAGCCCGAATATATCGTTGATGACCGACATGCTCGATGTGATTCATGTATGCCTGTCCCCATAGGTTAGCGCCGCTTTGGGTTCACGACTAGCCATGTCGGCCGGGTTCTTTGTCATATGGATGCTAGCGACACTATCATATCGTGAGCCAAAAGACGCAAAGCGGTCCCGGGCCATGGTAAGGCGACACCGTGGGAATACCGTGCGTGAGGCCGCAAAGTGATATGATGTGTTACATGCTAGATCGGTGTGACTTAGGATCGGGTCTGACAGTGTTGGTATCGAGCCCGACTGCTGTAGGATTACCAAGCCAAACTGGTCAAGTTGTGTCTAGAAATGCTTTAGTTATATAAGGGAATTGATTGTGGAAGGAACGTAAGGCTCTTTTTACTCCTTATACCTCATGGCCTTCGATCCGAGTCATCCTCTTCTCTTCTCTGGGTTTAAGAACTTGGCTTCTCATCTATCTATTAGGATGACGTGTTACTAATCCATAGACTTATAAGATTGTTGGTTTTAATCCCGATTCGGTTCCTACTATTCTGTATGATAACCGTTGATCTCGAATCTTGTTATGATGTTGTTGAGTGGTTATGCCACCATTCTTGCAGGATGTCTCAAATCATTTTGAGCATTTACAGCCGTTATCTTTCCGAGTCATCCTGTGTCTCTAAATAGTCGATGCATTTGCAAATCCTTTCTTCCTGTTCGATGTCCTTTTGGTCGTAATAAGCACACTAACCGGTGCGTTGGGGTAATTTATTGCCTTGACATATATGTTGGAACTACTATTATGACCCTAGGTGTTTAGGAAGTCACCTAGCAATTTAGCAATGCTTTTGTATCCCTAGTGTGATGATTCTGGCCATCATTTTTGAAAGCATCCCGTGATGCCATTTAGTAGCAGGTATTCTACTCCTGGGTTGCTGAACCCGAGATTCACCCTACTTACTTCCTGTTGACAGTGTTGCTAGTTCCTTTAGGATATTAGTAACCTTTGCGATAGTCCTCGAAGTCCGTGGTATTCTCCTTCTTCCAAATACCATGAACTAATTATGGCAGAAGTTCCTTTGAACCAAAACATCACAATAAGAGTGCTCTTGAGGAGTACTCCATTCATATTGTGACTCTGCCAATTCTACCTTTTCTGCATGGATTATCCGGAAGGAATGTTGAGCTCGCTCGACATACTAATCTGTGCATCCACAACTCAGAAAGTTATATGCTCCTCGAGTTGTTCCTCTTTAGTTGTACTCCGACCCTCGTCGATCAATTGATAACCAAGGGTATGGGTGCATTCGAGTTCATCAATGCCTTTTACTCCTATGGTCCGTCAAGCCATTCTATTTCGGAATGACTAGGAGAAACAAACTCCAGTACCTCATCCATATCCAGGATTGGGTCAAAGTAGTTGTATCCCGCAGATCAAAATGCCAATTCAGCTTTTGAATCTGTTCTACCCTGAAGTATTGCCATCTTATGTCAAGAATGTCATGGGAATTGCACAACCTCCTAGGAATTCTTGATGCAGTGATACTTCTCACCATCATTGTTCATTTCTCGGTTCCGTGTTGATGCAACCGGAAAGCTGACAAGTGAATTGTGATGTGTGAAATCGATACTCCCAGCAACCTCGTTGTTTGGTGGTGAATGGACAATATTCTCATTCTTAGCGTGTTGGTTATTAAACCATCATCCTAAGATTGATTGTGCTACCTAGTCCTTATTTCTGGTGCACACCTCGATTGATGAGTTAGGATCTTGTCAAGTCCTCACTCATTTGATAATATCGTCTTGCCCTCAAAAGCAAGATTGCTCTCGAGCTTAGTAACATATCGGTGGTTCGCGACGTTCCAAATATCTTCTTGGAAGTGTTACCGGGTTGTTCCCTGACTGTTATGTTGAGCTCGTGATCAAGTTGGTTTCTTGTGAACCACCCTTCTCCAAGAATCTGTGTTGGATACCCCGAGCTAGTCGGTTAAGCTAGACAACAACTTGGAGAGTTGGAAGATAAAAGCTTGTCCAACTTAGTTCATTCCAAAGGGATATTCTTGTGTAGTGTGTGTTGAAGAAGGATGATATCTTCATCGATTGGTCCTGTGATCGGTTGCTGGACCTATTGTCTTATCAACTCTTTGATTGAGTATGGGCCATTGTCGAGTCAAATCAGAACCAACGATATTCGTGATGTTGTCTTACCGTGGTTAATCCTCGAGCATACCCATTACATCTTTGGTCTGACCAATGTTAACACCGTGTTCACATGATGGTGGAAGTCCAGTGATATGGAAATTCCGATGAGTTGCTGTTGAGCCCATCAGTAGCATTTCGTCTCCCCCCATGAGTCGTGTTGAACATCAACCTAGTGTTGGAAATTTGTGTAAGCATTTCTTCGTGTGCCGTTCATGAAGCTTATGCTTGGATGGTTGAAGAGACTTCCTCGAATTTATGTGTTTTAGGTGTAAGTTGCCACCATGAATTTGAGAAAGGTTTGTTTTGCTTCCTCTGGAATCATCCCAAGCCAGTCATGCACGTGCGAAGTATTCTATGGCATGATAGACTGATCATCTTCATTTCATATGAATTCCATAGCACACCAAGCCACTGATTGACTTGTTCAAGGAAAAGAAGTCTATGCTTGGGATCTAATCCATGGTCATGCACAAGACTTCGTTATCCTCGATTATGGTTCCCCACCTGAACTCGGTAGTGTTTTATTATAAGACTACTAGGTGGTACTGCTTGTCTAGGACAGCATGTCCACATGGGTGTAGCAGAACCAGCTCATGTTTTGGAGCTTGCTATCGTAGTTCATATCCCGAGAATCTCGCAACGCCATCTCATCGAATTGTGTTGCAACCCTTCCTTTTCAGACATGATGAGTCTGAAGTATCCTATTACCAATCGGATCTGAATCTCAGGCAGATATGATGGTTGGAACATTCGAACAGTTGCATTTCGTTCCCAGCTTGCACCGTCCTTGTGCTATCTCGCTATAAACTGTCTTCTTAGTAATTCTTGTCTAGGATCATCCTCAAAAGTGGACTTACTATGGGTCCCCTCCACCTTCGATGATAAGCAAAATCATCCATTGCGTTGTCTTCAACAAGGTAGTCCACATCATCCATTCTAGTCCGGGTGTACCATTCCTTTGCATTCCACCACGTGATCGCTTGTGATTGCCTTTGGCTGGTATAAAGAGTTCCAATGATCTATGGATCAAAAGTAATTCTTTTTCCCACTTAAGGGAATAGTTCTTTGCGTCACCTTTTCGAGGTGCCCGTTACGGGATCATGGTAAATATTTCCTCGCCACCTTGACACCATCCACCATCTCCCTAAGCGTGGAATTGTTGCCACCAATCAAAACCCATCGTTTGTTCCTCCATCCCTCTCGATGTGTTTGGTGTCTCAACTCGAGATGTGTCACCGTCTCAGTCCGTGAGTCGATCATGTTTACTTGATCTTCATGAAGATCGAATCATGTAGGGTTTCCCCTTTCTTTCTATTGTCGTGTCGAGTGAAGATCTTGAAAGCAAGGACATCAAGACCAAGATGATGGAGTGAATCAACATCTTCGAGAAGGGCAAATGGATTATGAAGATTGTGATAGTTTGTGACCTCCCTTTTCCTCTTGCCTCACGTCTTGAATCTCGGGGCGAGATTCTTATTTAGTGGGGGTGAGCTGTCACAGCCCCAGATCAACCCTAGAGCTTGTTTGTAGCTAGTAGCATTGCATCCATGCATCATGTTTAATTTTCATGAAAATTTGAAATGGGGATGATCAAGCCCTAGCACTAAAGCAATTCAAATAGGTTCAACTTAAAAATATCTTCAAAGAACCCAAAGTGGTTTGCAAAAATGTTCATGATTAATGGAAAAAGGTGAAAACCATATCCAGAGGTGATGGATATTTTTCCAAGACATTTTGGATTTTTGAATAAACCATATTGTATTTGAATTGGGGCATTTAAATACTATTAATATTTTAAATGCTCCAACAATTTTGAAAAGTTAAGGGCCTCTGTAATAATTCAGTTAATGCCCATAATTATTTTCAGGATTTATTTAAATGGTTTAGTATTTTACTAAACTAAAACAAACAGAAAAATAGAAAACAGTATAATAAAAGAGAGAGAGAAAAGGACTACCTGGCTTACCTGGCAGCCCACCTACCTGGCGCCCCAACCGGCCCAACCTCCTCCCCCCTGGCCGGCCCGGTTGGCCAGCCCAGCCCACCTACCCCCACCGCTCATCGTCTTCCTCTGCCAGAAGGCGGGCGGCGTGGCGAAGGCCATTGGCGATGCTGCCACCCACCTCCTGCCCATGTTGGAGGCCTCCCCTTCGATCTGATCCGCGTCTGGCGACGCCACGCACCCCCCCTGGGCCCTCTCACTCTTCCCCGTACCCCTCTCCCCTCCTCTCTCTCGCTCTGCGCCTCGTGCCCGAGAGCCGCCGTCGCCGCCGCTCGCCATAGCCGTGCCACCGCCCTCCTCGCCCATCCAACATGCCCCAAAGACTCGCCACTCCGTCCCGTCAACCCCACCGAGCCACGCAAGCGGTTTCACCACAACCCGCCATCGGCGCTTTCTTCAACCTCGGGACCGCCGGCCATCACCGTCAAATTCGTCGGCTCCGGACCGTCCCCGACCTCGCCGAGCGCCCCGTCGTCATCGCCGTGAGCCCCTGCTCCAAACCCCTCTTCCTCCCCTTGCGTTCGTACACCCTAGCTCCATTCCCCGCCGTGCCCGAGAGCTCCTGCCGCCGGCCATGTCACCGCCGCCGCTACAATCACTGAGGTTTGCGCCTGACCGTTGCCCCGAGTTCATCTTGCTCCTAGGAGCCTAACACCACCACCAGCTCCTTCCCACGAGCTCCCTAGTGCCATGCCCGTTGAGGCCCGAGCTCCGGCCGCCGCCGCGAGCTCGCTTCCGGCGAACACCGGCCACCCCCGCACCTCCCGTTGGTCTCCCCAGATGCGCACGGGCACGGGCTCCCTCCTGGTGCCCTCAGTGGCCCCACCCATGCCCTAAGCGCAACTCCGCGAGCCACCGCCGCTCGGTTGGTCGCCGCCTAATTCCGGCAAGTGCCGACGTAGCCACCTGTTAGCACTAATTAACCCCCCCTCTCTTTGACATGTGGGCCCCAAAGGCTGGATTAATTAGTTTAATTTCTTTGTTAGATTAGTACTAATCTCGGGGCCCGCCTCAAGATTGACTTTGCCACGTCATCGTTGACCCGGACCCACTAGTCAGCCTCTGTCCCTGCCCTGTTACACTGAAGTGCGGGTCCCACGTGTCAGGTTTGACCTGGACCTGGCGCCTTTGACCTGCTGACGTCACGCCTCTGTCATGCTGACGCAATAACCCATTTTCTGGATTTAATTTAATTCAGGAAATTTCAAAAATACCCCAAACTTCAATAAATCATAGAAATTCAACCGTAACTCGGATTGAAATAATTTATATATGAAAATGATCAGAAAAATATGAAGAATCTGTTTATGCCATGATCATGCATGTTTGAACAAGTTAACCTCACTGAATAGGATGAATCATGATTAGGGTAATTTATGAAATAGCATTTGGAGTTGGAATTCAACCTTGTTTGAATTCCACTTCAACTAACTTGAATTATTATTGCATTAGGTGAATTCAGTACCTTAATATGACATGTCATTCATGTGAATGTGCATTGCATTGATTGTGTTCTCTCTTGTTGCGGTAATTGTCCCTCTCGGTGAGCGACGTCTCGACGATGGATTCGATGACACCGATGAAGAACTATATTATCTTCAGAAGTGCCAGGCAAGCAAAACCCCCTTGTTCATTCCGATATAATCCCACTCTCTCGCTCCTGCTCTATTTTACTGCATTAGGACAACAACGACTCATGTGTTACTTGCTGCGGTAGCTGAACCCTTGATCCTTTGCATGACTGTCATTCCACAAGAATTAGATGAAACCCACTAGCATGAGTAGGACTTGTTTGAGCCATGTTGTGCCTACTCATTTATGCTTGTTTGTCATGCCTGCTACTGCTTAGAGTTGAGTCAGGTCTGATTCATCGGGAATGAATTGGAATGGTTGTGTGAACATGTCCTATTGTGTGTGAGCTAAGTGTGTGAACACGATTTGGTAAAGGTAGCGGTGAGAGGCCATGTAGGAGTACATGGTGGGTTGTCTCATTGAAACCGTCCTCAGGAACTGAGTTCTGTGTTTGTGATCCATGAAACAGTTACTACCACGCATTGGGATCCTTAATTGACCCTCTCGGCTTCTTAACCACCCTTGTTCCTGGTCCGGGAGTTGCAAGTAGTTTCTGGTGTTTGTAGTATGCTGGGGGCACGCAACGCTGACCTTAGGGGTGGGTTGTGTTGCGGTAGGCACCGTGGCCCGGTGTACCGAGTGCCCGTTTGGTATCTCGGGAACCCTGCACACATCGTTCGGGGCTGTATGGGAAACCTCGGCCGGACTCCCTGCGGATGGAACCCGAATAGGCGATAAACCTGGACTAGGGACTTGAGTGTTTAGGTAGGCCGTGGCCGACACCCACGTTGGGCTTCCGCTTGAAGGTTGCCGAGTACATGTCGTGTAAACGGCGGTAAGTGGTGAGAGCGTGTGTGAAGAAGTACACCCCTGCAGGGTTTTAATATGATCTATTCGAATAGCCGTGTCCACGGAGAAGGACTTCTGGGTTGCCTATATCAGTTCATAGACAAGTGAAAGTGGATACTCTAAAATGCGCAAGATAGCGTGAGTGCTATGGATGGCGTTCTCGTGAGGGAGGCGGAGGCGGGTCCATAGTGGTGTATTGATATGGTGAATATGTGGACTCGTGTGCGCCACCCAAAAGAGTTACTTGCAATGTAGTTCAGGATAGCCACCGAGTCAAAGCTGGCTTGCTGCAGTCAAACTCCACCACCCCTTTGATAATGATGCATATGTAGTTAGTTACGATGTAAGTCTTGCTGAGTACAATTGTACTCACGTTTGCTTATTTTATGTTTTGCAGAGAGACGTCAGTCTCGCTAGTAGTTCCACGTGGACTTCGACGTTTAGCTTGTTACCTCAGCTACGATCTTGTGCCTTCGGCAGGATATGGTAGATAGTCAGGCTTCTCAGCCTTTTTCATTTATAGTTGTCTGTACCCAGACATGTTTAGCTTCCGCTTGTGCTTTGACTTGTATGCTCTGAGTGTTGGGTCATGAGACCCATGTTTGTAATATCTCGCTCTTCGGAGCCTAATGAATACTATCTGAGTCGTAGAGTTATGTTGTGATGCCACGTCGTATTTACACATATTGAGCATATTGTGTGTATGTTTGAAATGCTTGGTATGTGTGGGATCCGACAAACTAGTTGTTTATCCTTGGCAGCCTCTCATATGGGGAAATGTAGTCTCGTGCCTCCGAGCGATAGTAGTCCGCTACAGCCCGGTTCACCGGAGTCCTGCTAGCCCAGCACTACTGCTTGGACACTTGACTGGCCGGCATGTGTTTCACTTCGTTCCTATGTCTGTCCCTTCGGGGAAATGTCACGCGGTGTTATTCGGAGTCCTGCCTAGCCTGCTACAGCCGGGATACGGAGTCTGTAGCCAGTGCTACAGCCGAATATATCGTTGATGACCGACATGCTCGATGTGATTCATGTATGCCTGTCCCCATAGGTTAGCGCCGCTTTGGGTTCACGACTAGCCATGTCGGCCCGGTTCTTTGTCATATGGATGCTAGCGACACTATCATATCGTGAGCCAAAAGACGCAAACGGTCCGGGCCATGGTAAGCGACACCATTGGAATACCGTGCGTGAGGCCGCAAAGTGATATGATGTGTTACATGATAGATCGGTGTGACCTAGGATCGGGGTCCTGACAGCCTCATCGAAAAAAATACTTCCTCCTAATGATATACTGACGTTGGGGCCCACGGGTTTGTCAACATAGTTACATTTTTTTAGGTGCTTCAACGTAGTTACTATAGAAGATAAATTCACAACGAAGCTGGGGAGCTGGCAGGTATCATTTATTATCACTGGGGCAGGAAGTATCAGTTGGGTTTTGGGCTGCCCCGTCTAGGCTTTCTTTTTTAACATGTGCAGCCCACGACCTTGGTTGGGAGGTCCATTAGCCTGTTTGTATTTTCTTGAGGGCCGTCATGTATCGACCGGCCTATGGACCTCCCATCCGAGGTTTCATTTTTCCTGAAACATCGGCAGCCCAATTTATGTTTTTTTTAAGAAAACGCAGAGGTCTGTTCTATTTTTCTATATAAGAATAGGAACGCCTGGTCCAACGTATGTTTCCCTTCTAACTATATTATATATATTTAAATTATTTTATATGTTATTATATATTATTTTTATTGTCATGATATATTTAATAGATACTTACATATGTAAGAAAACAATATCCCACATCTTATTAACTTATAAAAATAATTTCTTAACAATAAAATCTTGAATTTTTTTGGCAACGAAAATCCTGTTGATTGTGTACAAAAGATTGGTAAGATTTAAGGGCCAATGTAATAATAAATCACTTATTATTTAAATATATATATAACAAAATGCTCAGCCCCTGTTTATTTTTTGATAACATTGTTGTGCCCACCCCAACATTATAATTAGAATCAGCCCAGCAAAATCATGTATTTCGAGAAAGTGCAAATGGCCTGTAATTTTTTAGGAAAAACATAAATGAGCCGCATGGACGCTACATTATTTGTTCACCCATCCCAGCTAATGGACTGTAATTCAAGAAAAAAAAGATCAAATTGACTGTAAATTCTACCCCGCAAAAAAAAGACTATAAATTCTGAAAAAAATGGGTTGAATACGTGCCACATTTTTGGAGGCCGATATGTGGGCCAATAGGTCAAAGCCAACGCAAGTCGTTGTCAACTTAGTCAACAAATGATTCTGACATCGTTAGCCGTTGGATTTACATCCAACGACCGGCATCCATCTTCAATCTCTTGTCTTCTTCCTCCAGCGCCGCTGGGACCACCTGCTCCCACCTCCTGCTGCTAGCAGCTCTGCTTAGCATGCTTCGCTGTGAAGCGCTACTCCAGCGTTGGCCAGGCCATCCCTCCACCCCTCCACACCTCATGTTCTTCTCCGCCGACTGCCGAACCACACCGCACCAGAACCAGTTAACCTCGTACACCTCTCCGTCTGCGACTCTACTCCCACGTCTTCCCATCTCCGGCTCGTTGCTGTCCGGGGCCTCGGCGTCGTCCACCACCTTGGATGCGCTCGGCGCGGAGTGGTCAACATGCTCAACGAACGACACCATCGGAAGTAGACTGTGCGTGGAGAGGCTGACAGCCGGGTCCACGGCCGCACGCAAGGAAATGCCTCCTTATTACGTGCAAAATAGTGATTCCTCCACCTGACAGCTGGGACCCACCGGAAGGGCCTCTGTATTTCGTGAAAAAACGTTCCTGCCACTAACAGGTCGGACCCACCAGCTATATCTTCACACGCAAGGAAGTGCCTCCTTATTACGCACAACAAAATGAATACCCCCTACTAGCTGGGACCCACAATAGTGGGAGGCTGACTTGTGGGCCAACTAAGTTGACGGGAACGGAGGGCTTTGTCAACTTAGTCAATATGAACGATTCTAGCTCCAGTGATCGTACGATGTCCATCCAACGGCCGTAGTGCTTCTTCAACCTCTGGTGTTCTTGCTCCAGCCGCCCAAACCAGCGCCGGTCGTGCCTCGTGCTCCTGCCTCCCGTGGCCGGCTGCGATGCCACGGAGGCCTCACCGCCCCCCTACTACTCCCACTGCTGGCCAGGCCATCCCTCTACTCACCCACACCCCTTGTTATTCTGCGGTGGCGACAGCCTCACACCGCAGCAAACCATTGAACCCTCATACTCCTCTTCGCGTGGGCATCCACTGCCGCGTCTTCCCCAGCTCCGCGTCGTCCCCTTCTTAGGCCTCGCCGTCGTCCACCGCTGGCCAGGCCATCCCTCTACTCACCCACACCCCCTGTTATTCTGCGGCGATGGCAGCCTCACACCGCAGCGAACCATTGAACCCTCATACTCCTCTTCGCATGGGCATCCACTGCCGCGTCTTCCCCAGCTCCACGTCGTCCCCTTCCTAGGCCTCGCCATCGTCCACCGCCCTGGTGCTCTCGGCGCGGTGTGGTAAACGTGGTCAAGGAACGGCTTCCATCGGACGTGGACTGTATGTGGAGAGGCTGATAGCTGGGTCCACGGACGCAGCAAGGAAGTGCCTCCTTATTACGCGCAAAATAATTATTCCTCCACTTGGCAGCAGGGACCCACCGGACAGGCCTCCGTATTTCGCGAAAAAACATTTTCCCCTGACTGCTGGGACCCACCAGCTACATCTTCGCACGCAAGGAAGTGCGTCTGTTCAACAAAAAACGATTCGCCCCCTGACTGCCGGGACCCACTAGCTACATCTTCGCACGCAAGGAAGTTCCTGACAATCGAGACCCACCTGGTCGAAGCGTACGTAGCGTTGTCATTCTGGTCGTGAATGTGTATGTACATACTGGTCCATTGTAGAGGCACACACGAGTCGTAGTAGAGGCGCGCACGTAGCATGTACACGTACGTACAGCGGCCAGTGTGCAAGAAAGAAAATACGGCCACGTACGTATATAAGGGCGGGGTCTCGAACGCCTTCTCGTGCATACGTACGGCCAGGGCTCGTGTACATGGCTGGGTCGGAACGGAGAAACTGCGTCGTCGTCGTGTTCAATGGGAAGCAACGGAATGCGTCGTGTTCATCGGGAGGCAACAGAACGCGTGGGAGCCAACCGGCTTGGACGGAACAGCCGATGGAAACGAGGCCTGGTGTCGGTGTCAAAACCGGCGGATCTCGGGTAGGGGGTCCCGAACTGTGCGTCTAGGCGGATGGTAACAGGAGACAAGGGACATGATTTTTTTACCCAGGTTCGGGCCCTCTCGGTGGAGGTAAAACCCTACTCCTGCTTGATTAATATTGATGATATGGGTAGTACAAGAGTAGATCTACCACGAGATCAAGGAGGCTAAACCCTAGAAGCTAGCCTATGGTATGATTGTTGTTCGTCCTACAGACTAAAACCCCCTGGTTTATATAGACACCGGAGAGGGCTAGGGTTACACAGAGTCGGTTACAATGGTAGGAGATCTACATATCCATATTGCCAAGCTTGCCTTCCACGCCAAGGAAAGTCCCATCCGGACACGGGACGAAGTCTTCAATCTTGTATCTTCATAGTCTTGGAGTCCGGCCAATGATGATAGTTCGGCTATCCGGACACCCCCTAGTCCAGGACTCCCTCAGTAGCCCCCGAACCAGGCTTCAATGACGACGAGTCCGGCGCGCATATTGTCTTCGGCATTGCAAGGCGGGTTCTCCTCCAAATTCCATGTGCTTGCCGAATAGTGTCCGGCTTCTTATAAATGCTGCGCTTCTTAGCTTCCACGTCCAATAATGTGTCACAACCCTAGACCTTGCTTGTAACTAGTGGCAATGCATCCATGCATCATGTTTAATTTTCATGAAATTTGAAATGGGGATGACAAACCCTAGCACTAAATGAAATGCATTTAGGATCAAAATAAAAATATTCTCAATGAACCCAAAATGCTCTTCAGAAAAGTTCATTATTTTTGGATTGGTCTAGAACCTCTCCCAAAAATGGTGCACATTTTCCTAGGCCATTCTGGATTTTTGAATTAAATCATTACTTAATTGCATTTGGGAATTTAAATACTATAAAATATTTTAAATGCTCAAATAATCCCAAACTGAAATGTTTACTGTAGGATATATTTCCAACAGTGGTCATGAGCAGTTGCATGATTTTTGGGATTGATTTAGTATTTTTAATAAAGCCACAAAGCTGTAGAAAAATAGAAAACAGGAATTAAAAGAGAAAGAGAGAGAACTTACCTGGCGCCCCACCTGGCCCAGCTCCTCCAGCCGGCCCAGCCCACCTGGCAAGTGCCAGTCATCGCCTACCTCTGCCAGTAGGCAGAGGAGGGACACAGCGCACGCGCCCGAGCTCGCCACGCCTCCTCCCTGATCGCCTGCCTCACCGAGGCGCCACGAAGCCCCTCCTCGGCGCCGCTCTGGACCCCCTGGGCCCTCTCCTCTCTCCCTGGACCTCTCTCCCTGCCCCGTCTCTCTCCCGAACCCGAGCGCAGCCGTCGCCACCAACGAGCACCTCCGTGGCCACAACCATTGCCTCGCCTCATCGTTGCGACCAGAGGCTCCGCCTCGACCCCCTCGTCCTCTCCGCCGAGCCACAAGACGTCGGACGCCCTGTGGAGCCGCCTTCGCCCTCGTCTTCCTCCTCGGGCACCCGAGATCGCCGTCGTTGTTTTGTCGTCACCAAGCCATCCCCGAGCCCACTAGCCTGCCCTGCGAGTTCACCGTGAGCACCGGAATCTTTCCCCTCTCTCCCTTGCCTCGTTTGCATCGTGTAGCTATCGAATCCACCGGATCCGAGAGCTCTTCGCCGCCGGCCATGTCGCCGCCGTAGCCACCGTTGCCTAGAGCTGCAACCGAGCACGCGGCCGTGCTCAGTGCACCCCCATGAGGTCGTAGCACCCCTCCTTGCCTCCTGCCGTGCTCCCTAACCCCGAAACCCAGTTCACCGGAACGCCGGTGCCGCCTCGAGCTCGTTTCCGGCGAGCTCCGGCCGTCCCCGTTGCCGCCGCATGCCGCCCTGGATGCGGGCGAGCCCCAGCTCCCCGCGCGTGCCCTCCGCTGCTCGATTGGGCGCCGGAGGAGCAATCCCAAGCCCTCCACCGCGTTCGGCCTCGCGCCGGCGGCTAAACGCCAGGGTTGACCGTTGACCGCCGGTGGTTTAGGCCCGATTGACCAGGATTTGACCTCCCGGCCTATGACATCTGGACCCCACCCCAACTAATTAATCTAGTTTAACTTTAAACTTAATCGGTTTGACCCAAATTAGTACTAACTAAATTAGATTAGTTTAACTAACCAGCGACACGCTGGGCCCCATAGGTCAGGTTTGACCTGGACCGCCGCAGTTGACCGCTGACGTCATAGTGATGCAATCTTGACGCAGTAATACCTTTTCGGATTTATTATAATTCAGGAAATTCCGAAAATATTCTAAACTTCTAAAATTCATAGTAATTCAACCGTAGCTCAGATTGAAATAATTTATATATGAAAAATTATCAGAAAAATCCAATCTATCCATCTGTACAATTTTCATGCATGTTTGATCAAGTTAACCTCACTGAATAGGATGAATCATGATTAGGGTAATTTATGAACTAGCATTTGGAGTTGGAGTTTAACCTTGTTTGAATTCCACTTCAATTAACTTGCTTATCGCTGCATTAGCTCAAAACACCAGCATATTGCCATGTCATTATCATGCATCATATTGTTGCATCGCATTAATTGTGTTCTTTCTTGTTTGCCGGTAATTGTCCCCTCTCGGTAGACGACGTACCGACGATGAGTTCGATGACACCGATGAAGAACTATATTATCTTGAAGTGCCGAGCAAGCAAAACCCCTTGTTCATTCCGATATAATCCCACTCTCTCGCTCCTGCTCTATTTTACTGCATTAGGACAACAACGACTCATGTGTTACTTGCTGCGGTAGCTGAACCCCTTTATCCTCTGCATGACATGTCATTCCACAAGAATTAGATGAAACCCACTAGCATGAGTAGGAGTTGCTTGAGCCATGTTGTGCCTACTCATTCATGATTTTTGTCATGCCTGCTCTCGCTTAGAATTGAGTCGGTCAGATTCATCGGGATGAATCGTGGGTGTGTGAACATGTCCTCTTGTGTGTGAGCTAAGTGTGAACACGATTTGGTAAAGGTAGCGGTGAGAGGCCATGTAGGAGTACATGGTGGGTTGTCTCATTGCAGCCGTCCTCAGGAACTGAGTTCTGTGTTTGTGATCCATGAAACAGTTACTACCACACATTGGGATCCTTAATTGACTCTCTCGGCTTCTTAACCACCCTTGTCCTCTGTCCAGGAGTTGCAACTAGTTTCTGGAGTTTGTAGGATATGTGTTGGAGGCCGTGCGTAGTGCTGACCCTAGGGGTGGGCTATGACGGTAGATACACCGTGGCCCGGTGTACCGAATGCCCGTTTGGTATCTCGGGAACCCTGCACACATCGTCCGGGGCCGTTAGTGGAAACCTCGGCCGGACTCCCTGCGGATGGAACCCGAATAGGCGATAAACCTGGACTAGGGACTTGAGTGTTTAGGTAGGCCATGGCCGACACCCACGTTGGGCTTTCGCTTGAAGGTTGCCAAGTACATGTCGTGTAAACGGCGGTAAGTGGTGAGAGCGTGTGAAGAAGTACACCCTGCAGGTTAATATGATCTATTGAATAGCCGTGTCCGGAGAAGGACTTCGGGTTGCCTATAACAGTTCATAGACAAGTGAAAGTGGATACTCTAAAATGCGCAAGATAAGCGTGAGTGCTATGGATGGCGTTCTCGTAGGGAGACGGGAGCGGATCCATAGTGGTGTATTGATATGGTGAATATGTGGACTCGTGTGCGCCACCTCAAAAGAGTTACTTGCAGTCGTAGTTCAGGATAGCCACCGAGTCAAAGCTGGCTTGCTGCAGTCAAACTCCACCACCCCCTTTGTTGATAATGTTGCATGTGTAGTTAGTTCTGATGTAAGTCTTGCTGAGTACATTTGTACTCACGTTGCCTATTTTATGTTTTTGCAGAGAGACTTCAGTCTCGCTAGTAGTTCCGTGTGGACTTCGACGTTTAGCTTGTTACCTCAGCTACGATCTTGTGCCCTCGGCAGGATCTGGTAGATAGTCAGGCTTCTCAGCCTTTTTCATTTGTAGATGTCTGTACTCAGACATGTTAAGCTTCCGCTTGTGCTTTGACTTGTATGTTCTGAGTGTTGGGTCATGAGACCCATGTTTGTAATATCTCGCTCCTCGGAGCCTAATGAATAAATATTTGAGTCGTAGAGTTATGTTGTGATGCCATGTTGTATTTACACATATTGAGCATATTGTGTGTATGTTTGAAATGCTTGGTATGTGTGGGATCCGACAATCTAGTTGTTTATCCTTGGCAGCCTCTCATATGGGGAAATGTAGTCTAGTGCTTCCTGAGCGATAGTAGTCCGCTACAGCCAGTTCACGGAGTCCTGCTAGCCCAAAGACTACTGCTTTGGACACTTGATGGCGGCATGTGTTTCACTTCATTCCTATGTCTGTCCCTTGGGAAATGTCACGCAGTGACATCCGAGTCCTGCCTAGCCTGCTACAGCCCGGGTTACCGGAGTCCTGTTAGCCCAGTGCTACAGCCCGGATTCACACGTTGATGACCGACATGCTCGATGTGATTCATGTATGCATGTCCCCATGGGTTAGTGCCGCTTTGGATTCACGACTAGCCATGTCGGCCCGGGTTCTCTGTCATATGGATGCTAGCGACACTATCATATACGTGAGCCAAAAGGCGCAAACTGTCCCGGGCCATGGTAAGGCGACACCCGTGGGAATACCGTGCGTGAGGCCGCAAAGTGATATGAGGTGTTACCGCTAGATCGATGTGACTTGGAATCGGGTCCCGACAGTGTTGGTATCGAGCTTGACTGCTGTGGGATTACCAAGCCAAACTGGTCGAAGTTGTGTCTAGAAATGCTTTAGTTATGTAAGGAATTGATTGTGGAAGGGAACGTAAGGGTCTTTTTACTCCTTATACCTCATGGCCTTCTGATCTGAGTCATCCTCTTCTCTTCTACGGGGTTTAAGAACTAGGCTTCTCATCTATCTATCAGGATGACGTGTTACTAATCCATAGACCCTTAAGATTGTTGGTTTTAAGCCTCAGTTCAGTTCCTACTATTTCTATATGTTAACTGTTGATCTCGGAACCTTGATATGATGTTGTTAAGTGGCTATGCCACCATTTTGCAGGATGTCTCAAATCATTTTGAGAATTTACAGCCGTTATGCTGTCCGAGTCATCCCATGTCTCTAAATAGTCTGATGCATTTGCAAATCCTTTCCTTCCGTTCCTGATGTCCTTTTGGTCAGAATAAGCACACTAATCGGTAAGTTGAGGTACTTTGTTGCCTCGGCATAGATGTTGGAGCTATTATTATGACCCTAGGTGTTTAGGAAGTCACCTAGTAATTTAGCAATGCTTTTGTATCCCCGGTGTGATGATTCTGGCCATTATTCTTGAAAGCATCCCGTGATGTTATTAGTTAGTAGTGTTGGGGAACGTAGTAATTTCAAAAAATTTCCTACGCACACGCAAGATCATGGTGATGGCATAGCAACGAGAGGGGAGAGTGTGTCCACGTACCCTCGTAGACCGAAAGCGGAAGCGTTATGACAACGCGGTTGATGTAGTCGTACGTCTTCACGATCCGACCGATCCAAGTACCGAACGTACGGCACCTCCGTGTTCAGCACACGTTCAGCTCGATGGCGATCCCGGACTCGATCCAGCAAAGTGTCGGGGATGAGTTCCGTCGGCCGACGGCATGGTGACGATGATGATGCTCCACCGGCGCGGGGCTTCGCCCAAGCTCCGCGACGATATGACTTCTCCGCGCGGGCTTCGCCTAAGCTCCGCGACGATATGACCGAAGTGGAATATGGTGGAGGGGGCACCGCACACGGCTAAGGAACGATCCGTAGATCAACTTGTGTGTCCATGGGGTGCCCCTGCCCCGTATATAAAGGAGGTGGGAGGAGGGCGGCCCTCTCTATGGCGCGCCTTAGGGGAGTCCTACTCCCACCGGGAGTAGGATTCCCTTTCCTAGTCCAACTAGGAACCCTTCCATGTAGTAGGAGTAGGAGAGAAGGAAAGGGAAGAGAAAGGAGAAGGAAGGAAGGTGCCCCTCCCTAGTCCAATTCGGACTAGTCCAAGGGAGGTGCGGCCACCCTTTGGCCCTTTCTCTCCTTTCCCGTATGGCCCAAAGAGGCCCAATACGAATTCCGTAACTCTCCGGTACTCAAAAATACCGAATCACTCGGAACCTTTCCAACTCGAATATAGTCGTCAATATATCAATCTTTACGTCTCGACCATTTCGAGACTCCTCGTCATGTCCCCGATCTCATCTGGGACTCCGAACTCCTTCGGTACATCAAAACTCATAAACTCATAATATAACTGCATCAAACCTTAAGCGTGCGGACCCTACGGGTTCGAGAACTATGTAGACATGACCTAGAACTATTCTTGGTCAATAACCAATAGCGGGACCTGGATGCCCATATTGGCTCCTACATATTCTACGAAGATCTTTATCGGTCAAACCGCATAACAACATCGTTGTTCCCTTTGTCATCGGTATGTTACTTTCCGAGATTCGATCGTCGGTATCCAATACCTAGTTCAATCTCGTTATCGCAAGTCTCTTTACTCGTTACGTAATGCATCATCCCATAACCAACTCATTGGTCACATTGCTTGCAAGGCTTATAATGATGTGCATTACCGAGAGGGCCAGAGATACCTCTCCGACAATCGGAGTGACAAAACCTAATCTCAAATACGCCAACCCAACATGTACCTTTGGAGACACCTGTAGTACTCCTTTATAATCACCCAGTTCGTTGTGACGTTTGGTAGCACCAAAGTGTTCCTCCGTAAACGGAGTTGCATAATCTCATAGTTACAGGAACATGTATAAGTCATGAAGAAAGCAATAGCAACATACTAAGCGATCAAGTGCTAGGCTAACTGAATGGGTCATGTCAATCAAATCATTCTCCTAATGATGTGATCCCGTTAATCAAATGACAACTCATGTCTATGGTTAGGAAACATAACCATCTTTGATTAACGAGCTAGTCAAGTAGAGGCATACTAGTGACACTCTGTTTGTCTATGTATTCACACATGTATTATGTTTCCGGTTAATACAATTCTAGCATGAATAATAAACATTTATCATGATATAAGGAAATAAATAATAACTTTATTATTGCCTCTAGGGCATATTTCCTTCAGTCTCCCACTTGCACTAGAGTCAATAATCTAGTTCACATCGCCATGTGATTTAACATCAATAGTTCACATCTATATGTGGTTAACACCCATAATTCACATCGACATGTGACCAACGCCCAAAGGGTTTACTAGAGTCAGTAATCTAGTTCACATCGCTATGTGATTAACACCCAAAGAGTACTAAGGTGTGATCATGTTTTGCTTGTGAGATAATTTTAGTCAACGGGTCTGTCACATTCAGAGCCGTAAGTATTTTGCAAATTTCTATGTCTACAATGCTCTGCACGGAGCTACTCTAGCTAATTGCTCCCACTTTCAATATGTATCCAGATTGAGACTCAGAGTCATCTAGATCGGTGTCAAAACTTGCATCGATGTAACCCTTTACGACGAACCTTTTGTCACTTCCATAATCGAGAAACATATCCTTATTCCACTAAGGATAATTTTGACCGCTGTCCAGTGATCTACTCCTAGATCACTATTGTACTCCCTTGCCAAACTCAGTGTAGGGTATACAATAAATCTGGTACACAGCATGGCATACTTTATAGAACCTATGGCCAAGGCATAGGGAATGACTTTCATTCTCATTCTATCTTCTGCCGTGGTCGGGTTTTGAGTCTTACTCAATTTTACACCTTGTAACACAGGCAAGAACTCTTTCTTTGACTGTTCCATTTTGAACTACTTCAAAATTTTGTCACGGTATCTATTCATTGAAAAACTTATCAAGCGTCTTGATCTATCTCTATAGATCTTTGATGCTCAATATGTAAGCAGCTTCACCGAGGTCTTTCTTTGAAAAAACTCTTTTCAAATACTCCTTTATGCTTTGCAGAATAATTCTACATTATTTCCGATCAACAATATGTCATTCACATATACTTATCGAAATGTTGTAGTGCTCCCACTCACTTTCTTGTAAATACAGGCTTCACCGCAAGTCTGTATAAAACTATATGCTTTGATCACACTATCAAAGCGTTTATTCCAACTCGAGATGCTTGCACCAGTCCATAGATGGATCATTGGAGCTTGCACATTTTGTTAGCTCCTTTAGGATTAACAAAACCTTCTGGTTGCATCATATACAACTCTTCTTTAATAAATCCATTAAAGAATGTAGTTTTGACATCCATTTGCCAGATTTCATAAAATGTGGCGATTGCTAACATGATTCGGACAAACATAAGCATCGCTACAGTTGAGTAAATCTCATTGTAGTCAACACCTTGAACTTGTCGAAAACCTTTCTGCGACAAGTCGAGCTTTGTAGATAGTAATACTACTATCAGATCATCTTCCTCTTGAAGATCCATTTATATAATATGGCTTGCCGATCATCGAACAACTCCATCAAAGTCCACACTTTGTTCTCATATATGGATCCCATCTCAGATTTCATGGTCTCAAACCATTTCATGAATCTGGGCTCATCATCGCTTCCTCATAGTTCGTAGGTTTATCATGGTCTAGTAACATGACTTCTAGAATAGGATTACCGTACCACTGCAGTGCGGATCTTACTCGGAAGACCTACGAGGTTTGGTAGCAACTTGATCTGAAGTTTCATGATCATCATCATTAACTTCCTCACTAATTGGTGTAGGAATCACTGGAACTGATTCCTGTGATGAACTACTTTCCAATAAGGGAGAAGGTACAATTACTTCATCAAGTTCTACTTTCCTCCCACTCACTTCTTTCGAGAGAAACTTCTTCTCTAGAAAGGATCCATCTTAGCAACAAATATCTTGCTTTCGGATCTGTGATAGAAGGAGTACCCAATAGTTATCTTTGGGTATTTCTATGAAGACGCATTTCTCCGATTTGGGTTCGAGCTTATCAAGTGAAAACTTTTTCACATAAGCATCACAACTCCAAACTTTAAGAAACGACAGCTTAGGTTTACTGCTAAACCATAGCTCATACGGTGTCATCTCAACGGATTTAGATGGTGCCTTATTAAACGTGAATGCAGCTGTCTCTAATGCATAACCCCAAAACGATAGTGGTAAATCGGTAAGATACATCATAGATCGCACCATATCAAAATAAAGTACGGTTCTGACGTTCGGACACACCATAACGTTGTGGTGTTCCGGTGGCGTGAGCTGTGAAACTATTCCACATTGTTTTCATTGAAGACCAAACTCAGAACTCAAATATTTATCTCCACGATCAGATCGCAGAAACTTTATTTTCTTGTTGCGATGATTTTCCACTTCACTCTGAAATTCTTTGAACCTTTCAACTATTTCAGACTTATGTTTCATTAAGTAGATATACCCATATCTGCTCAAATCATCTTGTGAAGGTCAGAAAATAACGATACTTGCCACGAGCATCAACACTCATTGGATCGCATACATCGGTATGTATTATTTCCAATAAGTCAGTAGCTTGTTCCATTGTTCCGGAGAACGGAGTTTTAGTCATCTTGCCCAAAAGGCACGGTTCGCAAGCATCAAATGATTCATAATCAAGTGATTCCAAAAGTCCATCAGCATGGAGTTTCTTCATGCGCTTTACACCAATATGACCTAAACGGCAGTGCCACAAATAAGTTGCACTATCATTATTAACTTTGCATCTTTTGTTTCAATATTATGAATATGTGTATCACTATGATCGAGCTCCAATGAACCATTTTCATTGGGTGTGTAACCATATAAGGTTTTATTCATGTAAATGTAACAACAATTTATTCTCGTACTTAAATGAATAATCGTATTGCAATAAATATGATCAAATCATATTTATGCTCAACACCAAATAACACTTATTTAGGTTCCACACTAATCCCGAAAGTATAGGGAGTGTGCGATGATGATCATATCAATCTTGGAACTACTTCCAACACTCATCGTCACTTCCCCTTCAACTAGTTTTTGTTCATTCTGCAACTCCTGTTTCAAGTTACTACTCTTAGCAACTGAACCAGTATCAAATACCGAGGGTTGCTACGAACACTAGTAAAATACACATCAATAATCTGTATATCAAATATACCTTTGTTCACTTTGCCATCCTTCTTATCCGCCAAATACTTGGGGTAGTTCCGCTCCTAGTGACCAGTTCCATTGCAGCAAAAGCACTTAGTCTCGTGGCTTAGGTCCAGACTTGGGCTTCTTCACTCGAGCAGCAACTTGCTTGCCGCTCTTCTTGAAGTTCCCTTCTTCCTTTGCCCTTTTCCTTGAGACTAGTGGTCTTGTCAACCATCAACACTTGATGTTTTTCTTGATTTCTACCTTCGCCGATTTTGCATCGCGAAGAGCTCGAGAATCTTTTTCGTCATCCCTTGCATACTATAGTTCATCACGAAGTTCTACTAACTCTGTGATGGTGACTAGAGAATTCTGTCAATCACTATCTTATCTGGAAGATTAACTCCCACTTGATTCAAGCGATTGAAGTACCTGATAATCTGAGAACATGCTCACTAGTTGAGCGATTCTCCTCCATCTTTTAGCTATAGAACTTGTTGGAGACTTCATATCTCTCAACTCGGTATTTGCTTGAAATATTAACTTCAACTCCTGGAACATCTCATATGGTCCATGACGTTCAAAACGCCTTTGAAGTCCCGATTCTAAGCCGTTAAGCATGGTGCACTAAACTATCAAGTAGTCATCATATTGAGCTAGCCAAACGCTCATAACGCCTCGCATCTGCTCCTGCAATAGGTCTGTCACCTAGCGGTGCATCAAGGACATAATTCTTACGTGCAGCAATGAGGATAAACCTCAGATCACGGATCCAATCCGCATCATTGCTACTAACATTTTTCAATACAATTTTCTCTAGGAACACATATAAAAACATAGGGAAGCAACAACGCGAGCTATTGATCTACAACATAATCTGCAAAATACTACCAGGACTAAGTTCATGATAAATTTAAGTTCAATTAATCATATTACTTAAGAACTCCCACTTAGACAGACATCTCTCTAGTCATCTAAGTGATCACGTGATCCAAATCAACTAAACCATCACCGATCATCACGTGAGATGGAGTAGTTTTCAATGGTGAACATCTTATGTTGATCATATCTACTATATGATTCACGCTCGACCTTTCGGTCTCCGTGTTCCAAGGCCATATCTGCATATGCTAGGCTCGTCAAGTATAACCTGAGTATTCTGCGTGTGCAAAACTGGCTTGCACCCGTTGTAGATGGACGTAGAGCTTATCACACCCGATCATCACGTGGTGTCTGGGCACGATGAACTTTGGCAACGGTGCATACTCAGGGAGAACACGTCTTGATAATTTTTAGTGAGAGATCATCTTAAAATGCTACCGTCAATCAAAGCAAGATAAGATGCATAAAGGATAAACATCACATGCAATCAATATAAGTGATATGATATGGCCATCATCATCTTGTGCTTGTGATCTCCATCTCCGAAGCACCGTCGTGATCACCATCGTCACCAGCATGACACCATGATCTCCATCATCTTGATCTATATCAATGTGTCGTCACATGGTCGTCTCGCCAACTATTGCTCTTGCAACTATTGCTATCGCATAGCGATAAAGTAAAGCAATTATTTGGCGCTTGCATCTTATGCAATAAAGAGACAACCATAAGGCTTCTGCCAGTTGCCGATAACTTCAACAAAACATGATCATCTCATACAACAACTTATATCTCATCACGTCTTGACCATATCACATCACAACATGCCCTGCAAAAACAAGTTAGACGTCCTCTACTTTGTTGTTGCAAGTTTTACGTGGCTGCTACGGGCTTAGCAAGAACCGTTCTTACCTACGCATCAAAACCACAACGATAGTTTGTCAAGTTGGTGCTGTTTTAACCTTCGCAAGGACCGGGCGTAGCCACACTCGGTTCAACTAAAGTTGGAGAAACTGACACCCGCTAGTCACCTGTGTGCAAAGCACGGCGGTAAAACCAGTCTCGGCGTAAGCGTCTGGCGTAATGTCGGTCGGGCCGCTTCATCCACCAATACCGCCAACCAAAGTATGACATGCTGGTAAGCAGTATGACTTATATCGCCCACAACTCACTTGTGTTCTACTCGTGCATATAACATCAACGCATAAAACCTAGGCTCGGATGCCACTGTTGGGGAACGTAGTAATTTCAAAAAATTCCTACGCACACGCAAGATCATGGTGATGGCATAGCAACGAGGGGAGAGTGTGTCCACGCACTCGTGAGACCGAAGCGAAGCGTTATGACAACGCTGTTGATGTAGTCGACGCCTTCACGATCCGACCGATCCAAGTACCGAACGTCACGGCACCTCCGTGTTCAGCACACGTTCAGCTCGATGATGATCCCGGACTCGATCCAGCAAAGTGTCGGGATGAGTTCCGTCAACCTGACGGCGTGGTGACGATGATGATGCTCCACCGACGCAGGGCTTCGCCCAAGCTCATGACGATATGACTTCTCCGCGCGGGGCTTCGCTTAAGCTCATGACGATATGACCGAAGTGGAATATGGTGGAGGGGCACCGACACGGCTAAGGAACGATCCGTAGATCAACTTGTGTGTCCATGGGTGTCCCCTGCCCCGTATATAAAGGAGTGGAGGAGGAGGGCGGCCCTCTCTATGGCGCGCCTAGGGGAGTCCTACTCCCACCGGAGTAGGATTCCCCTTCCTAGTCCAACTAGGAACCCTTCCATGTAGTAGGAGTAGGAGAGAAGGAAGGGAAGAGAAAGGAGAAGGAAGGAAGGTCGCGCCCTCCCTAGTCCAATTCGGACTAGTCCAAGGGGAGTGCGCCACCCTTTGGCCCTTTCTCTCCTTTCCCGTATGGCCCAAAGAGGCCCAATACGAATTCCCGTAACTCTCCGGTACTCGAAAAATACCGAATCACTGGAACCTTTCCGAACTCCGAATATAGTCGTCCAATATATCGATCTTTACGTCTCGACCATTTCGAGACTCCTCGTCATGTCCCCGATCTCATCCGGGACTCCGAACTCCTTCGGTACATCAAAACTCATAAACTCATAATATAACCATCCATCGAAACCTTAAGCGTGGGACCCTACGGGTTCGAGAACTATGTAGACATGACCTAGAACTATTCTTGGTCAATAACCAATAGCGGGACCTGGATGCCCATATTGGCTCCTACATATTCTACGAAGATCTTTATCGGTCAAACCGCATAACAACATAATTGTTCCCTTTGTCATCGGTATGTTACTTTCCGAGATTCGATCGTCGGTATCCAATACCTAGTTCAATCTCGTATCGCAAGTCTCTTTACTCGCTCGTAATGCATCATCCGTAACCAACTCATTGGTCACATTGCTTGCAAGGCTTATAATGATGTGCATTACCGAGAAGGCCCAGAGATACCTCTCCGACAATCGGAGTGACAAAACCTAATCTCAAATACGCCAACCCAACATGTACCTTTGGAGATACCTGTAGTACTCCTTTATAATCACCCATTCGTTGTGACGCTTTGGTAGCACCAAAGTGTTCCTCCGTAAACGGAGTTGCATAATCTCATAGTTACAGGAACATGTATAAGTCATGAAGAAAGCAATAGCAACATACTAAACGATCAAGTGCTAGGCTAACTGAATGGGTCATGTCAATCAGATCATTCTCCTAATGATGTGATCCCATTAATCAAATGACAACTCATGTCTATGGTTAGGAAACATAACCATCTTTGATTAACGAGCTAGTCAAGTAGAGGCATACTAGTGACACTCTGTTTGTCTATGTATTCACACATGTATTATGTTTCCGGTTAATACAATTCTAGCATGAATAATAAACATTTATCATGATATAAGGAAATAAATAATAACTTTATTATTGCCTCTAGGGCATATTTCCTTCAAGTAGGCATTCTATTCCTGGGTTCTTGAACCCGAGAATCACCCTACCTCATGTGGTTAGTATTTGCTAGTTCCTTTAGGATATTAGTAACCTTTGCATTAGTCCTCGAGGTCCGTGGTATTTCCTTCTTCCAAATGCTATGAACCGCTTATGGCAGAAGTTCCTCGCTGAACTAAAGGATCACAGTCATAGTACTCTTGAGGAGTTCTCCATTCATATTGTGACTCTGCCAGTTCTACCTTCTCCGCATGGGTTATCCGGAAGAAATGTTGAGCTTTGCTCGACATACTAATCTGTGCATCCACAACTCAGAAAATTATATGTTCCTTTGGGTTGTTCTCTTTAGTTGTATTCTGACTCTCGTATATCAATTGATAGTCACGAGTATGTGTGCAATCGTGTTATCGATGCCTATTATCCTTGTGGTCCGTCAAGCCATTCTATTTCGGAATGACTAGGAGAAACAAACTCCAGTACCTCATCCATTTCTAGGATTGGGTCAAAGTAGTTGTGTCCCGCAGATCAAAATGCCAATCCAGCTTTGTTCTGTTCTACCTCGGAGTATTACCCCCTTTATGTCAGAATTGTCATGAGAACTGCACCAACTCTCATGAATTCTTGACGTCGTGATACTTCTCGCTACCATTATTCATTCCTCGGTCCCGTGTTGATGTAACCGGAATGCTGGCAAGTGAACTGTGGTGTGTGAAATCGATACTCCTAGCAACCTCGTTGCTTGGTAGTTAATGGACAATATTCTCATTCTTAGCGTGTTGGTTACTAAATCATCATCCTAAGATTGATCGTGCTACCTAGTCCTTATTTCCGGGTGCACTCTTCGATCAATGAGTTGGGATCGTATCGGCTCCTCGCTCTTTTGATCATATCGTCTTGCCGTGAAAAGCAAGATTGTTCTCGAGCTTAGCAACATATTGGTGGTTCGCGATTTTCCGAATATCTTCTCGGAAGTATCATCAGGTCGTCACCTGACCCCTATGTTGAGCTCGTGATCAAGTTGGTTTATCCCTATAAACCACCCTTTCTCCAAGAATCTGTGTTGGATACCCCTGAGCTAGTTGGTTGAGCTAAACAATAACTTGGAGAGTTGGAAGATAAAAGCTTGTCCAACTTAGTTCGTTCCAAAGGGATATTCTTGTGTAGTGTGTGTTGAAGAAGGATGATATCTCCATTGATTGGTCCTCGTGATCAGTTGTTGGATCTATTGCCTTGTCAAAACTTTGATTTGAATGTGGGCTATCGTCAAATCAAATCAGAACCAACGATATTCGTAATGTTGTCTTACTCGTGGTTGATACCTCGAGCATACACCATTATATCTTTTTGGTCTGACCAATGCTATTACCATGTTCACATGATGGTGGAAGTCCAGTGATATGGAAATTCCGATGAGTTGCCGTTGAGCCCATCAGCAACATTTTGTCTCCCCCATGATTCATGTTGAACATCAACCTAGTGTTGAAAACTTTGTAAGCAATGCCTTCGTGTTCCGTTCATGAAGCCTATGCTTGGATGGAAGAAGTGACTTCCTCGAACTCACGTGCATTTGATGTAAGTTGTCGCCGTGGATTCGAGAAAGCTTGTTTGCTTCCTGTGGAATCATCCCAAGTCAGTCACGCATGTGCGAAGTATTCTGTGGTTTGATAGACTGATCATCTTCATTCCATATGCAATTCCTAGCACACCAAGCCACTGATTGATTTGTTCAAGGAAAAGGAGTTGAGGTGCGGATACTAGTTCATGCACATGACTTCGATATCCTTGTTGATGGTGCCCCACCTGAACTCGGTAGTGTTGTATTATAAGACTACTAGGTGGTCATGCTTGTCTAGGACAGCATGTTCACATGGGTGTAGCAGAACCAGCTCATGTTTTGGAGCTTGCTATCGTAGTTCATATCCCGAGAATCTCGCAACGTCATCTCGTCGATTTGTGTTGCGACCTCTTTTTTCGGACATGCTGAGTCCGAAGTATCCTATCACCAATCGGATCTGAATCTCAGGCAGATATGATGGTTGGAACATTCCAACAGTTGCATTTCATTCCCAGCTTGCACCGTCCTTGTGCCATTTCACTATGGGCTGCCTTCTTAGTAATTCTTGTTCAGGGTCATCCTCAATAGTGGTCCTACCATGGGTCCCATCCATTTCCGATGATAAGCAAAATCATCCATTGCGTTGTCTTCAACAAGGTAGTCCATACCATCCATTCTAGCCCGGGTGTGTCGTTCTTCCGAACTCCTTCAAATGATCGTTTGTGATTGCCTTAGGCTGGTATAAAGAGTCTCAATGATTTCTAAATCAAAAGTAATTCTTTCTACCACTTCAGGGAATAATCCTACGAGTCACCTCCTCTAGGGTTCCCCGTAATAGAATCGTGGTAATTATCTCCTTGCTACTTGAACCATCCGCCATCTTCTTAAGTGTGGAATAGTTGCCTACCGAATCGAACTTCACCATCCGTTACTTTCCATCCATCTTGATGTATGTTTTGTGTCCCAACTCAAGAGATGTTTCAACGTCTCACTCCATGAGTTGATTCGGAGTGCTTGACCTCCGAGGAGATCAATTCCTGTGGAGTTTCTTTCTGTAGTCGTCATGTTGGATGAAGTTCTCAAAGCAAGACGTCGAGATCAAGATGATGCAATGAATCAACATCCTCGAGAAAGACATCTGGATCATGAAGTTTGTGCTAGCTTGTGTCCCTCTCGCCTTCTTACTCACGCCTTGAATCTCGGGGCGAGATTCTTGTTTAGTGGGGTGAGTTGTCACAGCCCTAGAGCTTGCTTGTAACTAGTGGCAATGCATCCATGCATCATGTTTAATTTTCATGAAATTTGAAATGGGATGACAAACCCTAGCACTAAATGAAATGCATTTAGGATCAAAATAAAATATTCTCAATGAACCCAAAATGCTCTTCAGAAAAGTTCATTATTTTTGGATTGGTCTAGAACCTCTCCCAAAAATGGTGCACATTTTCCTAGGCCATTCTGGATTTTTGAATTAAATCATTACTTAATTGCATTTGGGCATTTAAGTACTATAAAATATTTTAAATGCTCAAATAATCCCAAACTGAAATGTTTACCGGAGGATATATTTCCAACAGTGGTCATGAGCAGTTGCATGATTTTTGGGATTGATTTAGTATTTTTAATAAAGCCACAAAGCTGCAGAAAAATAGAAAACAGGAATTAAAAGAGAAAGAGAGAGAACTTACATGGCGCCCCACCTGGCCCAGCTCCTCCAAATGCCCAGCCCACACAGCAAGTGCAGGCCATCGCCACCTCTGCCAAGAGGCGAGAGGAGGGACACGGCGCACGCGCCCGAGCTCGCCACGCCTCCTCCCTGCTCGCCTGCCTCACCGAGGCGCCTCGAAGCCCCTCCTCGGAGCCGCTCTGGACACCCTGGGCCCTCTCCTCTCTCCCTGGACCTCTCTCCCTGCCCCGTCTCTCTCCCTCTCTCTCCCGAACCCGAGCGCAGCCGTCGCCACCGACGAGCACCGCCGTGGCCACAACCATTGCCTCACCTCGTCGTTGCGCCCAGAGGCTCCGCCTCGACCCCCTCGTCCTCTCCTCCGAGCCACAAGACACCGGACGCCCTGTGGAGCCGCCTTCGCCCTCGTCTTCCTCCTCGGGCACCCGAGATCGCCGCCGTTGTTTCGTCGTCACCAAGCCATCCCCGAGCCCACTAGCCTGCCCTGCGAGTTCACCGTGAGCACCGGAATCTTTCCCCTCTCTCCTCTGCCTCGTTTGCATCGCGTAGCTATGGAATCCGCCGGAGCCGAGAGCTCTTGGCCGTCGGCCATGTCGCCGCCGTAGCCACCGTTGCCTAGAGCTGCAACCGAACACGCGGCCGTGCTCAGTGCACCCCCAGGAGGTCGTAGCACCCCTCCTTGCCTCCTGTCGTGCTCCCTAACCCCGAAACCCAGTTCACCCGAATGCCGGCGCCGCCTCGAGCTCGTTTCCGGTGAGCTCCGGCCGTCCCCGCTGCCGCCGCATGCCGCCCTGGATGTGGGCGAGCCTCAGCTCCCAGCGTGCCCTCCGCCGCTTTCGATTGGCGCGGAGAGCAATCCCGAGCCTCCGCTGCTTGCTCGCCTGCTGCGGCTAAACACCGGCGGGTTGACCGTTTGACCGCCAGTGGTTTAGGCTCGGTTGACCAGGGGATTTGACCTCCCCTGGGCCTATGACATGCGGACCCCACCCCGGCTAATTAATCTAGTTTAACTTTAAACTTAATCAGTTTGACCCAAATTAGTACTAACTAAATTAGATTAGTTTAACTAACCACTGACATGCGGGCCCCATAGGTCAGGTTTGACCTGGACTGCCGCAGTTGACCGCTGACGTCATAGTGATGCAATGCTGACGCAGTAATACCTTTTCTGGATTTATTATAATTCAGGAAATTCCAGAAAATATTCTAAACTTCTAAAATTCATAGTAATTCAACCGTAGCTCAGATTGAAATAATTTATATATGAAAAATTATCAGAAAAATCCAATCTATCCATCTGTACAATTTTCATGCATGTTTGATCAAGTTAACCTCACTGAATAGGATGAATCATGATTAGGGTAATTTATGAACTAGCATTTGGAGTTGGAGCTTAACCTTGTTTGAATTCCACTTCAATTAACTTGGCTTACTGCTGCATTAGCTCAAAACACCAGCATATTGCCATGTCATTATCATGCATCATATTGTTGCATCGCATTAATTGTGTTCTTTCTTGTTTGCCGGTAATTGTCCCCTCTCGGTAGACGATGTACCGACGATGAATTCGATGACACCGATGAAGAACTATATTATCTTCAGAAGTGCCAGGCAAGCAAAACCCCCTTGTTCATTCTGATATAATCCCACTCTCTCGCTCCTGATCTATTTTACTGCATTAGGACAACAACGACTCATGTGTTACTTGCTGCGGTAGCTGAACCCCTTTATCCTCTGCATGACCTGTCATTCCACAGTAATTAGATGAAACCCACTAGCATGAGTAGGAGTTGCTTGAGCCATGTTGTGCCTACTCATTCATGCTTGTTTGTCATGCCTGCTACTGCTTAGAGTTGAGTCAGGTCCGATTCATCGGGGATGAATCGGAGGTGTGTGAACATGTCCTACTGTGTGTGAGCTAAGTGTGTGAACACGATTTGGTAAAGGTAGCGGTGAGAGGCCATGTAGGAGTACATGGTGGGTTGTCTCATTGCAGCCGTCCTCAGGAACTGAGTTCTGTGTTTGTGATCCATGAAACAGTTACTACCACACATTGGGATCCTTAATTGACTCTCTCGGCTTCTTAACCACCCTTGTCCTCTGTCCAGGAGTTGCAACTAGTTTCTGGTGTTTGTAGGATATGTGTTGGAGGCCGTGTGTAGCGCTGACCCTAGGGGTGGGCTATGATGCGGTAGATACACCGTGGCCCGGTGTACCGAATGCCCGTTTGGTATCTCGGGAACCTGCACACATCGTTCGGGGCCGTTAGTGGAAACCTCGGCGGACTCCATGGATGGAACCCGAATAGGCGATAAACCTGGACTAGGGACTTGAGTGTTTAGGTAGGCCGTGGCCGACACCCACGTTGGGATTCCGCTTGAAGGTTGCCGAGTACATGTCGTAAACGGCGGTAAGTGGTGAGAGCGTGTGAAGATGTACACCCTGCAGGTTAGTATGATCTATTCAATAGCCGTGTCCGCGGAGAAGGACTTCTGGGTTGCCTATAACAGTTCATAGACAAGTGAAAGTGGATACTCTAAAATGCGCAAGATAAGCGTGAGTGCTATGGATGGCGCTCTCGTAGGGAGACGGGAGCGGATCCATAGTGGTGTATTGATATGGTGAATATGTGGACTCGTGTGCGCCACCTCAAAAGAGTTACTTGCAGTCGTAGTTCAGGATAGCCACCGAGTCAAAGCTGGCTTGCTGCAGTCAAACTCCACCACCCCCTTTGTTGATAATGTTGCATGTGTAGTTAATTCTGATGTAAGTCTTGCTGAGTACATTTGTACTCACGCTGCCTATTTTATGTTTTTGCAGAGACTTCAGCCTCGCTAGTAGTTCCGCGTGGACTTGATGTTTAGCTTGTTACCTCAGCTACGATCTTGTGCCCTCGGCAGATCTCGTAGATAGTCGCTTCTCAGCCTTTTTCATTTGTAGATGTCTGTACTCGGACATGTTAAGCTTCCGCTTGTGCTTTGACTTGTATGTTTCGAGTGTTGGGTCATGAGACCCATGTTTGTAATATCTCGCTCCTCGGAGCCTAATGAATAAATATTTGAGTCATAGAGTTATGTTGTGATGCCATGTTGTATTTACACATATTGAGCATATTGTGTGTATGTTTGAAATGCTTGGTATGTGTGGGATCCGACAATCTAGTTGTTTATCCTTGGCAGCCTCTCATATGGGGAAATGTAGTCTAGTGCTTCCCGAGCGATAGTAGTCCGCTACAGCCCGGTTCACCGAGTCCTGCTAGCCTGAAAGACTAGTGCTTTGGACACTTGATCGGCCAGCATGTGTTTCACTTCGTTCCTATGTCTGTCCCTTCGGGAAATGTCACGCGTGACATCCGAGTCCTGCCTAGCCTGCTACAGCCGGGTTACGGAGTCCTGTTAGCCCAGCTACAGCCCGGATTCACACGCTGATGACCGACATGCTCGATGTGATTCATGTATGCTGTCCCCATGGGTTAGTGTCGCTTTGGATTCACGACTAGCCATGTCGGCCTGGTTCTCTGTCATATGGATGCTAGCGACACTATCATATACGTGAGCCAAAAGGCGCAAACGGTCCCGGGCCATGGTAAGGCGACACCCGTGGGAATACCGTGCGTGAGGCCGCAAAGTGATATGAGGTGTTACCGGCTAGATCGATGTGACTTGGAATCGGGGTCCTGACATAATGGCCCTCCTCCACGTGTCGTACGAATGCGAAAAGCCAGGGTATTTTTACACTTAACCCCCTAGCTGCGTGAATAAGCTGCCTATAAGAGAGGCGAGGATCTAGATCCGAATCACACCGTCCTCCTTCCACGAGTATTAATCGAAGCGCCACTGACAAAAATCCACCCCATCATGGACAGTAGACGCGGCTCCTCCTCTCGCACTCCCAGCCCTCAGCCAGGAGATTGGGGGAGATGTTCAGTCCCGCATAGCGAGCTAGTGACGCTCCAAGCAGAGGGATTTCTTCCCCCAGCCTTTATGGTTCCGGTTCGAGCCGGACTTGCCACCTACAAGGGCGGAAAGCAGGCAGAGAGCGTCCCCAATCCCTCCAAAGGAGAGCGGGTATGCTTCATCCCTTATCTAATAAGGGGACTCGGATTTCCCATACATCCGTTTCTCCGGGGGCTCCTGGAGTTCTATGGGCTCCAGCTTCACCACCTTACGCCTGCCTCCATCCTGCACATCGCGGGCTTCGTGGCCCTTTGCGAGCTGTTCTTGGGCGTCGAGGCCCATTTTGCGCTGTGGAAGAGATTATTTTGCCTCGTACCCCTTCTCATGAGGGGTCGATATATCAAGTGGGCGGAGCCGAAATATGGCGCATCGCTGGGACCGGATATCTATCCGGAACCCTGAAGAAGGCGTCCGAAGACTGGCCTTCGAAATGTTTTTTATGGAGGACGCCCCGCTGCTGGACCCAATACGGATCGGCCTCCCGGAGTTCAGCAACGCTCCTCTGAAGAAACGCCTGAGTTGGCGCCCGCGGAGCCCTCAACGGGAGAATGATGGGGACGTCCAATATCTGATGGGCCGAATAAGGTTATTGGCTCATTCCGGATTGACCATGATTGGGGTCATGGCCACATGCATTATGCGGGGGGTGCAGCCGCTCCAGTATAGGGGCCACGCCATGTGGGATTTCAACGGGGAGGATGATGCCACCCGCCATGGCCGCAAGGGGCCGGGATCGGTCGCCGATCTGGTGAAGATCCTGTCCGGCCTGTACAAAGGGGAGAAGGAGGACTTCCTCCGTGCTAGTCCATTGAATGGATTTTCCATGAATAACCCTCGGAGTTGGGTAAGCGGACGTTTATCTACCCGATCCATATTCCCAAAGTTAAGTATCTCACTTTGTGATTTCGACGCAGGAACTGCGCCGGGCCGTGGAGGACATACAGCTGGCTCCACAGCCCGAGGATCCGGAACGATCCCTGATCCGGCCTCCGAAGAGGATCCGGACATAAAGGTGGAGCTGATCGATGGGGTGTTCCACCAACTTAGCATTGACAATGCTTTGGTCACCATTACGGCTGACTACCCCGGAATATCTCCGGTTTCCCAGGTAACTGTGACCAGAGTCCTGGTACCATTAGTCATCCATGCTTATCTCTAACCACTGTATACCAATGGTGTTCCGCAGGAGGTGCCTTCGAGGCGGGAAGCTGAACCCGCGGCGGCTGGCCAACAAGGGGCAGCTCGGCCCAGTAGGCGGAAAAGGAGTGCGGCGCGAATCGAACGTCGCTGCAACGGTATGACGCACCACCGTGTTTAAAGGAAAGATTCCTGGGAGGTATATTAACGCTCATGATTTTTCCAGGAGAAAGAGCGCTCGCCGGACTGTGTCCGGAGAGGTTGCCAATCGAGCCTCCGCCAGCCAGGCTCCAACACCTGGTCCGGAGGGGGAGGCGAACACAAGGCGTGCGCCGGGTGCTCCTCCAACAAAGGATGCCGACAGGCTGTCCGCCACCAGATCTGAGGTGGAGAGCGCCATGAATCATAGGCGCCGCCGGACAGTTCTTCGTGACGCGTGTTTCTCCCCGGAGGCATTGAATGCCTTTAATGCGGGAGATGCGCACCTCCGTGCCGCTCGAGATGGTCTAACCAGAGCCACGGAGCAGTATGTGAAAGACATACGGGTGAGTGAATTTTGACCATTTATATATATTAGTAGCCCCCGAGACTTAAAATAGTTAGAATAACTGATTTAAGGATCATTTGTTTTGCAGGATCTTTCAGAAAAGAATACCCATCTGTCCCAGGAGCTTCAAGAGTGCAAGGCCCAACTTGAGGCCGCACTAACCGCCACAGGGGGAGCCACAGAGACCCCCTCTGGTAATACATACTTCGAAAGATAAGTAGTTTGTGAAGTGTGGCGTGTGTATAAGTCTGACAATAATATTGCAGATGGCGCCGGACTAGATCCGGACAAGCAACAGCTACTACGCCACCAAGGCGGCGAAGGTGCTTATGAGGGTGCAGCAAGAGAGGAACAAACTCCAAGATGCCAACACCCAGCTGGGCGAGGAACTAAAAGATGTTCGGGCCCAGCTGTTTGACTCGGTGAAGGAGAATCGGCGGCTTCGTCGCGGCATTTATAGTAAGTACTTGAGCAAACTTTTAGAAAAGAAGAGTTCGGCGAGGAAGTCGATTGACAGAAATGTGACTGTAGGCGTGCTCACAGGTCATCCTGCGGAGGAAATGCCCGGTTCAACGGGTGACCTACTTCCCGAGCTGCTGCAACTGCACGAACGTGTTCGGCAGGTGATGAGCGGAGTCACCAAGGCCTTGTGGCCTTCCATGTCCCTGCCCGAAGGTCTTGGAGAGCTTGCGGAGAAGCTTCAGGGAGCACGGCGGCGCTTCCGGTTGTGGAAGATATCGGCCTGCCGTCAAGGCGCCAGGGAGGCCTGGGCCATGGTGAAGACACGGTATGCGAAGGCTGACCCTAACCACATGGCCGAGGTCGGACCTGTGGGGCCTGATGGGAAGGAGATCCCTATGATCTTAGTGTACGACCAAGTAGAGTTGGCCGCAAAGTATTCACAGCGGGACTGTAAACTAGACAGTTTATTAGATGGTATCGAAGAGGAATACCATCAGTCAGCTTGACTATGTAATTTGAAATGACATGAAAAATGCCTTCGAGCCGGATTGTAGATCATTTGTCATTGCGGACCTTTTCACTTCAACCTCGGGACCCGACAGTCCGGAGTGTGTCCGAATACCCTCACGGTTATGTAAAAACCGGGGCATGCATGGAGACCAGGCGTAGGGGTCATTAGTGCTTTATCAGACAAGTGCCCAACTAGTTATGTTATATTACATGGTTAGTAAGAAACATCTTCCAGGGAGAATAGTTCCGTTAGGGGTTCCTTTCTCAGGAGGCATGCCCTAAAGTGCATGTCCGGACTGCGAAAAAAGCAGGAAAGCATCTGGGGGCAGATAAATAAATAGGTAAGAAATCATCTTTCAATTCACCGACAGAATATTCCCTTAAGAACGCTAGCTTTCGGCTTCACCCGGTCGAGGTACACATCCGCTGACCCGCAAGAATAATCGCAGAGGTGCTCCCTTTACCTCCTAGCCGAACAATCGGGAACGTAGGGGTAAGCACAGGAGCCAGACAACCCAGCTTGGCCAAAACTTAAGTCATATCGATGCATATAATGGTGAATAAAAGTTACATGCGGAAGTGTGACACATGTATTGGGTATAAAGCCCATATAAATAAGCTTCTGTGAAAGAAGCCCCCAGGTATAATGAGTGCGAGTAGCACGTCAAGTGTGTGCGAACAATGCGCAGACGAGCCACCGAAGGCCCGTGAGAAAAAAAAGAAAAGGGGGGACAAAAGACAGTTAAAGTATAAAATATAGACGGGGGAGGGAGACGAACTCGAGTCCGGCGCTAGGCGTAGAATCTACGGAGACGGGCTGCGTTCCATGGGTTTGGCTCGAGTCGGTTATCCGATGCGTTTCGCAGACGGTACGCTCCGCCGATCAGGACTTGGTCGATGATGAAAGGACCTTCCCATTTGGGCTTGAGTTTGTCCTTTTTCTTGTCCGGCAGGCGTAGAACTAGTTCGCCAACATTGTAAGTTTTGGCCCGTACTTCTCTGCTTTGATATCTTTGAGCCTGCTGTTGATAGAATGCGGAACGAGCTTTTGCCACGTCACGCTCCTCCTCTAAGGCGTCCAAACTGTCCTGCCGATCCAGCTCGGCTTCTCTTTCTTCGTACATGCGCACGCGAGGTGAGTCATGAATTATGTCGCAGGGAAAAACTGCCTCTGCGTCGTATACCATAAAAAATGGTGTGAATCCGGTAGTGCGGTTCGGCGTGGTCCGCAGCCCCCAGAGTACGGAGTCGAGCTCCTCTACCCAGTGCGTGTTGGATTCCTTAAGGGACCGCACTAGTCTAGGTTTGATGCCGCTCATGATTAGACCATTTGCTTGTTCGACTTGACCGTTGGTTTGAGGGTGATAGACTGAAGCGTAGTCGAGCTTGATGCCCATATTTTTGCACCAGAGTTTGACCTTGTCGGCCGTGAAGTTCGTGCCGTTATCAGTGATGATGCTGTGGGGGACGCCGTAACGGTGTACTACCCCTGATATGAAGTCTATCACGGGTCCGGATTCGGCCGTCTTAATTGGCTTGGCCTCTATCCATTTGGTGAATTTATCCACCATGACCAATAGGTATTTTTTCTTGTGGGTTCCTCCTTTAAGGGGTCCAACCATGTCAAGCCCCCAGACCGCGAACGGCCAGGTGATGGGCATAGTTTTTAGGGCGGTGGGAGGCATGTGGCTTTGATTAGCAAAGAGCTGGCAACCGACGCATCGTTGGACTAAATCCTGAGCGTCTGCCCGGGCCGTTGGCCAATAAAATCTTGTATGGAAGGCTTTGCTTACAAGGGCCCGGGCTGCGGCGTGGTGCCCACCGAGTCCGGCATGAATTTCAGCCAGAAGATTTCGCCCTTCCTCTTCGGAGATACACCTTTGAAGGACTCCGGTTATGCTTTTCTTATAGAGCTCTCCCTCATGGACCTTATAGGCTTTAGATCGCCGTACTATGCAGCGGGCCTCGTTTTGGTCCTCGGGAAGTTCCTGCCTAGTTAGGTAAGCTAGGAATGGCTCGGTCCACGGGGCAATGACTGCCATTATTTCGTGGGCTGAAGGTGTTATTTCATTGGCAGAACCACCGATTGTGTCAGAATGTGCGGTGTCGGGCGGTGCGGTTGGGTCCGGATTGTTGTTTCCGGACTCCCCTTCCCATAGTACGGATGGCTTGAAAAGCCGTTCCAGGAAGATGTTGGGAGGGACGGCATCGCGCTTTGCGCCGATGCGTGCCAATACGTCTGCCGCTTGATTATTATCCCGGGCTATATGGTGAAATTCGAGCCCTTCAAACCGAGCTGACATTTTTAGAACGGTGTTACGGTAAGCTGCCATTTTCAGATCCCTGGCGTCGAAGTCTCCATTTATTTGGGATATCGCGAGGTTCGAATCCCCCCGCACCTCTAGGCGTTTAATGCCCATGGAGACCGCCATCCGGAGGCCATGTAGAAGGGCCTCGTATTCGGCGCGTTGTTGGAGTCCGTGTACATTATCTGGAGTACGTATTGGACTGTGTCTCCGGTTGGGGACGTCAGGACGACGCCGGCCCCCAGGCCGGCCAACATTTTGGAGCCATCGAAGTGCATGATCCAATTGGAGTATGCGCCGTACTCTTTAGGGAGTTCGGCTTCGGTCCATTCAGCGATGAAGTCGGCCAAAACTTGCGACTTGATAGCTCGCCGTGGTTTATAGGTTATGTCGAATGGTAGGAGCTCGATGGCCCATTTTGCAATCCTGCCAGTCGCGTCGCGTTGTTTATAATGTCGTTAAGAGGTACTTCGGAGGCTACTGTTATCGAACACTCTTGAAAGTAGTGTCGCAGCTTCCGGGATGCCATGAACACCGCGTACGCAATCTTTTGATAATGTGGATACTGGGACTTGCATGGAGTTAGTACAGTGGATACGTAGTACACTGGTTTTTGAAGAGGGAATTTGTGTCCTTCCGTTTCTCGTTCGACGACGAGCACCGCGCTTACAACTTGATGTGTTGCCGCGATATATAATAACATTGGTTCGCCCAAGTTGGGCGCGGCCAGGACCGGATTTGTTGCCAATATGGCCTTTATTTCTTCGAGTCCGGCCGTGGCGGCATCCGTCCATTCGAAGTGTTCGATGCGCCGGAGGAGGCGATAAAGGGGTAATGCCTTCTCTCCCAAGCGGGAGATGAAGCGGCTTAGAGCCGCCACGCATCCAGTCAATTTTTGTATTTGCTTGAGGTCATTTGGGATATCCAATTGTGACAGAGCTCGGATCTTGGCTGGGTTTGCTTCATTTCCTCTACCGGATACAATGAAGCCCCAGAGCTTTCCGGCTGGTACGCCGAAAACGCATTTTTCCGGGTTGAGCTTAATGTCATATGCTCGGAGGTTGTCAAATGTGAGCCTCAAATCGTCTACTAGAGTTTCGACGTGTTTAGACTTGACGACCACATCGTCTACGTATGCCTCCACTGTTTTGTCGATCTGGGTTGCCAGACATGTCTGAATCATGCGCTGATATGTTGCGCCGACGTTTTTTAGCCCGAAGGGCATTGTGTTGAAGCAGAATGGTCCGTATGGAGTAATGAATGCCGTTGCGGCTTGGTCTGGCTCCGCCATCTTGATTTGATGGTAGTCGGAGTATGCGTCGAGGAAGCACAATGAATCGTGCCCTGCGGTAGCATCGATAATTTGATCGATGCGGGGAGGGGAAAGGATCCTTTGGACAAGCCTTGTTAAGGTCCTTGAAATCGACACACAGCGCCAGGATTTGTCCTTCTTTGGTACCATTACCAGGTTTGCTAGCCAGTCCGGATGTTTTATGTCTCTGATGAATCCGGCTTCTAATAGTTTGGCTAGCTCCTCTACCATTGCCTGTCTTTTGGGTTCGCAAAATCGCCGAAGAGCCTATTTGACTGGCTTGAATCCTTTTAGGATATTTAGGCTGTGCTCTGCCAACCGGCGTGGGATTCCTGGCATGTCTGAAGGGTGCCAGGCAAAGATGTCCCAATTTTCCCGAAGAAATTCTCGTAGTGCGGCGTCTACATCAGGGTTTAATTGTGCCCCAATGGAGACCGTTTTTGTAGGGTCCGTTGGATGGACTTGGAATTTGACTATTTCGTCCGCTGGCTTAAAAGAGGTGGACTTGGATCTTTTGTCAAGTATCACGTCATCCCTGTTCACCGTGGAGCACATCGCTATAAGTTCCTCGGCCGCTAGGGCTTCAGATAACGCCTCTAGGGCTAGTGCGGCTGTCTTATTTTCAGTGCGGAGCGCTACGTCCGGATCACTGGCGAGGGTGATGATTCCGTTGGGCCCGGGCATTTTGAGCTTCATGTACCCGTAATGGGGTATAGCTTGAAAAATTGTGAATGCCTCTCATCCTAATAAAGTGTGATATCCGCTGCTGAACGGGGCCACATGGAACGTGATCTCCTCGGACCTGTAGTAGTCCGGCGATCCGAATACTACATCCAGTGTTATTTTTCCTGTGCAGCATGCTTCCCGACTAGGGATTATTCCTCTGAAGGTTGTGTTGCTTTGCTCAATGCGGCTCCAGTCTACTTCCATTTTTCGAAGGGTTTCCTCGTAGATGAGGTTTAATCCGCTGCCACCATCCATGAGTACCTTAGTAAGGCGAAAGCCGTCCACTATTGGACTGAGGACCAATGCGGCTGGTGCTCGGGCTGTTCGGAATTTAGGTTCGTCATTGGCGTTAAAGGTAATAGCCGTGTCGCTCCATGGATTTATTGTTGCTACTTGGTAGACTTCGGCGAGGCTGCGGAGTGTTCGTTTCCGCATATTATTTGATGCGAAAGTCTCGAAGACTGTTAATACCGTACTGGTACTGCTGGGCTGGTTCTCTAGGGCTAGAAGCTCTTCGCCACTTTTGGCCACCTGCCATAGTATCCAACATGCTCGAAGGCTATGTGTTGGAGTGGCGCCCTCTATGGATTTTGCAGGGTCCGCTGAGCCATCCCTCTAGTACGGTTCCGTGCCCTTTAGGGGGTTTTTGCTTTTTGGTTTTTAATCCAGGTGCTTGAATATGATGCACCCTTTTATTTCGGACTAGGGTTGTGTTCGGAGCCGGATTGTCCCAAAATTTGGTTTCGGTTTTCCAGGCACTCTCCATCGCACAGTACTTTAGTACTATGGACACCAAGTCGGAGAAGCGTGTAATTTCACGACGACTTATGGCGTTCATGATTCCCTTGTCCGTGCAAATGTTGCAGAAGATTGAGATTGCGCTTTCCTCACGGCAGTCCTTTATCCTGTCCATAACCAGGAGGGATTTGGCCCAGTAATGATGTACTGTTTCAGCGGGCTCTTGCCAGATTCAAGATAGATCGCTTGTGTTCGGGTGGGCGGGTGGAATTAAATTCGGAACCCCGTCCAATCTAAGACTCAAGGGCCGAAAAGTTTCCGAACTTGGAAGCTTGTGTTGTTGGATGTTGTCCGACAAATCTGGCCCGCTGCCTGACTTTAGGTTCAGTGCTCGGTTGACGTCCGTCCCTCCGTGGGAATCTGGCATGGAGGGGTCGGGAATTCGGACATAACTTGTCCTTAATGTAGGAGAAGAGTCGTCGTTGTTCTTCCACCACGGCAACATGGTGGGAAGCCTGGGGAGAGTTGATCTCTCTCAGATCGGTTTTAAGCCCAATCTGATCGTAGTCTGTAGCAACTCCCAGGGCGGCGATGCGATCCAAGAGCTCGTTTAAGGAGGAGAGATCCATCGGATCTAGCTGCTCGGCAAATTCCGAGTTGACGTGAAGATCGCTTTTGATGACTCGAGAGGTCAGTCGGCGAGGCGGCCGAATAGGCGGTCATAAGAAAACCGCCTAGCCGAATAGTTTGGCCGATGGCCAAAGCTCTTTTGGCAATGGTGCCGTCCTTAAAGACGGGACGAGGCATCCTTCCTGATTGCGACGGCACAGAGGAACTCTCAATGAAAGCACCAATGTCGGTGTCAAAAACCGGCGGATCTCGGTAGGGGTCCCGAATCAGCGTCTAGGCGGATGGTAACAGGAGACAAGGGACATGATGTTTTTACCCAGGTTCGGGCCCTCTCGGTGGAGGTAAAACCCTACTCCTGCTTGATTAATATTGATGATATGGGTAGTACAAGAGTAGATCTACCACGAGATCAAGGAGGCTAAACCCTAGAAGCTAGCCTATGGTATGATTGTTGTTCGTCCTATGGACTAAAACCCCCTGGTTTATATAGACACCGGAGAGGGCTAGGGTTACACAGAGTCGGTTACAATGGTAGGAGATCTACATATCCGTATTTCCAAGCTTGCCTTCCACGCCAAGGAAAGTCCCATCCGGACACGGGACGAAGTCTTCAATCTTGTATCTTCATAGTCTTGGAGTCCGGCCAATGATGATAGTTCGGCTATCCGGACACCCCCTAGTCCAGGACTCCCTCACCTGGCATACCGCAGAACGGAGGAAACGGTCTTGTGTTCGACCGGCCACATTCAAAACGGGATCCAGTTCATCGGGAGGGTGCAGCGTGCCATAAACGGAGGAAGCGGACCTCCTATGGCGAAACAGGGTCATGTTGATCGAGAGGGTGTGGCGTGCCGCAAAAACAGAGAAACAGACTTATGTTGGGCGCTTCACGGTCGAAATGGGGTCCTGTTCATCGGGAGGTGTGGCATACCGCAAAATGGGACTCCACGGATCTGTTCATCTCCACCGTCGACCCCTCCACCTCCACAGACTCTCGTTCATCCACCGTCGACCTCCTCCAGCCTCCACTGCGATCGTTCATCCACAGGCTCTGTTCATCCAGCCTCCACCGCGCTACTCCACCGCTCTTGTTCAACCAGCCCTCTCCACGGGCTCTGTTCAACCACCCCTCCACGGGCTACTGTTCATCCAGCCCTCCACCGTCTACTGTTCATCGCCCTCCACGGGGTGGTCCTGTTCATCCAGCCCTCCACGGAGTCCTGTTCATCCAGCCTCAACCGGCTTGATCGATCGGGGTCCTATTCATCCAGAGGCAACACCACGGGGTCCTGTTCATCCACCCCCACCGGGAACTGTTCATCCAAACCCCCCAGCAACGCTCACTGTTCATCCAGAGGCAGCATCGATCGGCTTCAGTTAGCAGCAGTAGTGAAGGAATCGCTCGATTGGTTTCAGTTAACAGCCATCGATCGATCACTCGAGTTCGATGAACGCGTAGCCCACAAAGGCTGTCGCTTCGGGTTCGATGAGGAGAACGCCTCGCTCGGGTTCGATTAGAGCCAACGCCGCACCCATGCGGCGTGCGTGTATGAGAAAACGCACATCGCTTCGCCCCGACCACCCACCGTAACAGGAACACCCGATATTTTCCTAGCCCTCGCTTCTACCACGGTTTTTTCCGTCATGGACGGCCCAAAGAATGTCATGCAGCTGTGTCTCCGTCCCGCCCAGGATGAAAAGCTCATTTTCTGTCATGATTTTTTGTCATAGAAGTAGGAGCCCACCACAACTGTGATGATACCGGGTTTTGTCACAATTATCATCATAGAAGTGTCATAAGTATGATAGAAAAATATTCATTCGGCCCAAAATGTCATGGATGTGTCTTTTTTTGTAGTGCTACTAGCCACCTGTGTGCGAGGCATGTCGGTAGAACCAGTCTTGCGTAAGCGCACGCGTAATGTCGATCTGAGCAGCTTCATCCAACAATACCGCCGAATCAAAGTATGACATGCTGGTAAGCAGTATGACTATTATCGCACACAACTCTTTGTGTTCTACTCGTGCATATAAAATCTACGCATAGACCTGGCTCGGATGCCATAGTTGGGGAATGCGGTATTTCAAAAAAATTCCTACGATCAGGCAAGATCTATCTAGGAGATGCATAGCAACGAGCGGGGAGAGTGTGTCCACATACCCTCGTAGACCGAAAGCATAGGCGTTTAGTAACGCGGTTGATGTAGTCGAACGTCTTCGCGATCCAACCGATCCAAGTACCGAACGCACGGCACCTCCGCGATCTTCACGCGTTCAACTCGGTGACGTCCCACGAACTCTAGATCTAGCTGAGGTCGAGGGAGAGTTTCGTCAGCACGACGGCGTGGTGACGGTGATGATGAAGTTACCGATGCAGGGCTTCGCCTAAGCACCGCGACAATATGACCGAGGTGGAAATATGTGGAGGGGGCACCGCACATGGCTAAGAATCAACTTTGATGTGTTCTAGGGTGCCCCCCTCCCCACGTATATAAAGGAGGGAGGGGGAGGCCGGCCGACCCTCATAGGCGCGCCAAGGGGGAGGATCCAGTGAATCATCACCGATAACGGCGACACACGTAAATTACAGCATGATGGCGCCTCCCACCTCCCACCTCCCCTCCCCCACGCATGGCGCCTCCCTCCCCAACAACCGACCCCAAGCCAGCCATGGATGCCTCTAAAACCCTAGATCCTCTATGGCTAGCCTTCTCCATTGGGACTTTTCCCCTGGTCTCAAGGTGGAGCAAAAGGTACGTTCAAAATTTGGATCTACGGTGCACTTCGACAGCTCTTTGGGGACCAAGGAATTTTTCTTGGTCGTTTCTTTTTCCTCGGCTTCTTCCTCTCTCTCGGAGGAGTCAGTAGGTCTGGTCTTGCAATGTTGTATTGGTGGTTTGGCCTCGGGATTCAATGTTTCTCAGTTGAGCAATAGGAATTTCATCTATGCCATGAAGGATCGTGTTTGGCCGAACTTTGTATGCCACTTTCACCTGTTTAAATCTCACGTGGATTATGCATGGGATGATTCTGATTGGCATCTTGATAATCAGTTACCAGAAATTGCGTCCAAATCGCCTATGGCCATTCAAAGTTCTTTGAGTTTTTTGCATGATTCAGATGATAACTCTCAGTCTCAGGTTGAGTTGGCTAAGTTTAATATCCCTAGGTTTGATCAAATGCCTTTTGGCAGCCTGGACTTTGATTCGCAGGACTCTAGGGCTATTCGGTTTGATCATCACATCCGTTTTGGTAGCGTATCTTCTATACAAGGTCAACCGGAATCTAAGGTGATCGGCAAACAATTTGTTGGTTCAATGTTTAAATCTCATGCATGGAACGCTATCCCGGATTCAAAGCTTGAGGAAATTTTGGATTTATGGCAAGCAGGATATTCTAATCAGGTGATCATGTCAGTCCTTGATTTGCCCCATATACCAGACAAGACTTTTATTTTTGACAAATTGATGATCTGTATGAAATGCAAAGGAAGATGTCATAATTCCAATAATTGCATGGATGTTAGCGTTGAGAGGTATAATTCTACTCATTTTAATCCTCAAGATATGCATGCAATTTCATCTTCTAGTTCTTGGTGCAAATTTTGTCTGTCCCATGGCCATATTCGTTCGGAATGTTCGGTTGAGTGCGTTGCAAAATCTGTGGGATGTTAGGTCATTGGAGCTGGCTCTGTTTGAAACGTTCAAATAAGGACTGGACTTGGGTAGGAAAAGACCGGACTAATTTGAAAGTTTTGAAATCTACTAGCCCACCCAATCCACGGGACAATTCAAATCGCAACAAACTTGGGCGTAGAAAATCGCGGGGCCAGAAACAGTGGAGTATTAAGAGGAAACAAATTTGGATAATCAAGCGGAAAAAGGGGGACCCGGCGCAAAGCAATAACAACTTGGACGGAAATACGTTGGACATTCCGCATCCCTCCTATCCTATCAGAATCGCCCCGATTCCCGAGACCACGCTCCCTCCCCTGTTTAGTCCGCCACCCTGCAACCTCGACAACTCATCCCCGTCCCAGCCCTCACCTCCCATGGAGAATCTCCCGGTGCTCCCGTACCAATATGTTCAAGGAGAAATGGATATCCAGCAAGGTCCAGAAGGGAGGCTGCAGAGGAACATGGTGGTCGTCGATGACCCGCCGCTCGATCACTCGCAATATGCGTTGGTCATGGTGGTCCCCAGCGGATCTGCAGCGTGAAGCAGTTTTGGCTGAGGTTAAACGTGTTCTATTTGATGATCATGGTGCACATACTATCGATGGAGAGCTCTATCCGTTTTGTCTGGGTTTAATCCGGTTCCATGATAGTTTAGTGTGTGATACTATGGTTAACAGAGGAGAGTATCCTTTAGATGAACATTCGAATTTTTATCTGTTGTGTCATGATGAGGGGCCAAATATGCGTAGGCCGGTGATTGAGCGGGATGCTTGGGTTATGCTGCTAGCATTTCCTCTGAGCTATCAAACTGAGCACTACATTATCAAAGCGGTCTCGTGTTTTGGTAGATGCATGTACTAGCACCGCCCTGGTTACAAGAAATCAAGAATCCTTGTCCGTGTGTTGATCAATGAACTTGCTTTAGTACCATTCCGTCTGATAGTTAAGAGACTTACTGACATTAGCGGACTTGGTACATCTTGGACAGTACCTGTATATGTGCTGAATGGTCAAAACCCCAGTCCAGGGATGCAAGGAAATGAAGAAGCTCCTCCTCCAACGGGTGATTCGCCTCACCCTGAGTAGCTTCTGTTTCTCAATGCTATGCAGCAACAGCAGCACAATGCACAAGTCTGACATCTTCAGAATGCTGCAGATGCATGGGAAGTAGCTCCACCCCCTCCTCCTCTTCAGCAGGGATGGGGTGCCTGGCCCGAACTGCCCCCTGTTCCACCGGTGTATCGAGGATTCAGTTACAGATAGTACACGGGGTATGATGGTCCTTCCATGATGGATGGTATTCAAAGTGCAGATTCAGGTTTTGATGATGGACTCAGGGTTTGGAATGAGCATGTGGCAATGATAGAGGAAGTGGCGGAAGAGTTCATCAAGGGGCATGAGAGAGATGACTTGAATTTAATTCCAGATAACTCACACGACACCACTTTTGCGGTTCCTGCTGAAGATAATTGGTTCTCTTTTCTGATTCACTTGTACTGCACTGTTTTCACACCTCGATTGGGATGGGTGTTTCTGAAGTGAGGCGCAGTGTGAGAGCAACAAGATACAAGGGTTTTAAGGCTCCTTCACTGGCTGAGAGCAAGAAAAAACAGTCTCATGTGAAGCCTCGACGCATACCAGACATCTTAGTGCAGCCTCGTGGTTCTGGTTCTGACACAGAGAAGCAGGACCCCCCACCAACGCCGATTGAAACACTTCAGTATATTGGCACCACTGCATATGTGATACCACAGGAAGAACTCACCAAGGAAAGGATTTTGGCTGCTCCCAAGGACAAGGGAAAAGGCGTGGCTTCTTCTTAGTAAAGCTAACAAGTCCTTCAGTTTATCTATTTGCTTCACTCTAAAACTATTTGCTTTGTCCTAAACTCGATTTGCTTTGAACCTTTATGTCGTCCCTTTTGTGCAATGTCCTTTGTTGGAATGTGCGTGGCTTAAATGCTAGTACTAAATGTGATGCATTGCGTAACAAAATTGATGAGTCTAATTGCTCAATTGTGTGCTTACAAGAAACGAAAAAAATCTGATTTTGATCATTCATATATTAGAAAGTGTTGTCCCAGACGGTTCAACAAATTTGAATTTGTCCCCTCGGTAGGTGCTTCTGGTGGCCTCATAATAATTTGGTGCAGTAGCCAATTCTCAGGCCAAGTGGTGCATAAATTGTCATTTGCCCTCACGATCAGATTGACGTCAGTACAAACTAATGATACTTTGTTATTACCAAACATTTATGGACTGTGTGATGGCCCTGAGAGGGCAATATTTACTCAATGGATGGAAGGTTTAAATGTTGAGGTGAATGATCTGTGGCTTTTCATGGGAGATTTTAACTTCATGAGATCGTTAGAAAACAGGAATCTTCCAGGTGGAAATGTGGATGATATCATTAAATTCAATGAAATTATTAGTGAGCTGGCATTGTTGGAAATTCCAATTAAAGGAAGGAAATACACATGGAGCAATATGCAGGATACCCCCTTGGTTGAACAATTGGATTGGTTTTTTTCTCCCCTGAATGGATTTTGAAATTCCCTAACACTGTGGTAAAACCTCTTGCACGGCCAATTTCAGATCACATTCCATGTGTCTTGTCTGTGGATACAGCTATCCCTAGAAGTAAACTTTTCAGGTTTGAAATTTTTTGGTCATCTCACCCGGGGTTCATGCAAGTAGTTCAAGAATCGTGGACAGCTCCAATTAAAGAAACATCTAGTGCCACTAGGATCTCTGCTAAGCTTAAAAGACTGAGATATGCTCTAAAAAGGTGGAGTAAATCCATTTCTAAGCTCAAGTTACTAATTGAAAACTGCAATAAAATTTTATTACAGCTTGATAATTTGGAGGAATCCGAATTTTAACCATTCCTGAAGCAAACTTGAGACTCATTCTTAAAGGTCACTTGCTTTGATTGTTAAAATACCAGAGTGAGTATTGGAAAAAAGATGCACGTTTCGATGGGCAATCCAAGGGGAGAAAAACACTAAATATTTCCAAGCTCGTGCCACTGAGAGATTACGCAGGAATTCAATAACCAATCTGATGCTATCGGATGGGGATCTTATTGAAAATCATGACGAAAAGGCAGCGGCTTTCTATAAATGTTTTAAAAATAGAACGGGTGTTTCTAATCATCTTGAGTTTGACTTCGAGCTTTCTGAACTAGTGCACAAATGGCAAGGTATTGAGGAGCTCTCCGTCCCTTTTACCAAAGAGGAGATCGATCATGTAATAAAACTGATTCCTGCTGATTGAGCACCGGGGCCAGATGGATTTAATGGTCTTTTCCTAAAAGTTTGTTGGGGCATTATTCAAGAGGATTTCTATCAGCTTGGCCAAGACTTTTGGGAAGGTAAAGTGAACCTGAGCTGTCTAAACACCTCTCTAATTACCTTGATCCCAAAGAAGCTGAACCCAGAAATGGTGAACGACTATACGCCGATTTCCTTGTTGAACTATGTTCTCAAGGTAATTACAAAGATTTTAGCTGAAAGACTCCAACGCTGAATTCTAAAAATAGTGCACCAAAACCAATATGGCTTTATAAAGACTAGGACAATACAAGATTGTCTCGGTTGGGCATTCGAATATTTACATCAATGTAAGCACTCTGGAAATGAGATTGTCATTCCGAAACTTGACTTCGAAAAAGCATTTGACACGATGGAGCACGAGTTCATTTTGAAAATGCTTAAATGCAAAGGGTTTGATGATAGATGGTGCATGTGGATAAAGATGCTGCTTGATTCAGGCTCCTCGTCAATTCTTCTTAACGGTATACCTGGTAAGGAGTTCAAATGCAAGAGGGGGGTGAGACAAGGGGATCCAATATCCCCTTACAATTCATGCTGGCAGCGGATTTGCTACAATCTCTAATAAATAAAGCTTGGTCTGAAGGCCTAATTAATTTGCCAATTAATCAGCCTGCATCAGGAAACTTCCCAGTTATCTAGTACGCGGACGACACCTTAATTGTGCTACCGACCAATGGTGAAGAACTGGTAACAATTAAAGCCATCCTAGATTCATACGCTCGTGCTACCGGACTAAAAATTAATTACTCCAAGTCACAACTAATGCCAATAAATGTGGAGGAGAAAAAAGTTGCAGAACTAGACGGGGTTTTTGGGTGTCAAGTTGGAGCAATGTCGTTCACATATCTTGGTCTACCACTCGGAACAACTAAAACCACAGTTAAGGAGTTGATGCCATTAGTGGACAAAATTGAGAGAAGACTAACGGGAACTGCCATTTGGTTATCATATGGAGAACGTGTACAGCTAATCAACTCAGCGCTCTCCTCGCTTCTCTCATTTACGATGTGTGTCCTCAAACTTCCACTCAAGTTGATTGAGATCTTTGACAGAGCTAGAAGACATTGTTTATGGAGAAAAGAAATTGACAGAGATGCTAAAACACATTCACTTGCTGCCTGGGACCTTGTTTGTCGTCCTAAAAAGAAAGGTGGGCTTGGTGTCATCAACCTCCAAATTCAAAACAATGCCCTGCTGCTTAAATACCTACACAAGGTTATGCATAAGCATGACACTCCATGGGTGATGATTATTTGGGACGCCTACTACTCCGATGGAGTCCCTCCTCATGCCAAACCAAGCACTGGTTCTTTCTGGTGGCGTGATGTGTTCTCGCTGATGGATGTGTACTGTGGGATTACAACTTGTGTGCCGGCGGCGGGAGACACTGTTCTACTGTGGAAGGATGTGTGGCTGGGAGAACAACCTTTAATGAACACCCATGAGCACATGTTTTCCTTCACTACTAATGAAGACATTTCTCTGGCACAATTCTACAACAACAGCTTACCAGAAGATAACTTCATGTTGCCTTTGTCTTTGGAGGCCAGGACAGAATTGTATAATCTTCAGGCTACTTTGGCGGGAATATTGCTGGCACAGATGGCCACATATGAATGGATTCTATGTTGGGGGACACAAAATACAAACCAAAAAAGTTCTATGACTACATGTTAAGGAATGTGCAGGCACCTGAAATCATAACTTCCATATGGAAATCCAAGTGTATTATGAGGCACAAAGTTTTTGCGTGGCTAATGCTCCTTGACAGAATAAACACCAGAGACTTATTGCAGAGACGACACTTCAATATTGGTGATGACCATAATTGTCCTCTATGTGAGCATGCTATACTTGAAACAAATAATCACCTATTCTATGAATGCCCTTTTGCGATAAGGTGCTGGGAGATATTAGGTATTGAATGGGATAACCTTTTGGATATGCAAGCAAGACATGACCAAGCCAAAGAGAGATGGCAGAGACCATTATTTAAAGAAATCATCACGCTAGCCTCCTGGAATATATGGAAACAGAGAAACAAGCTGATTTTTGAAGGAGAGGTGGCCACACATCTTGATTGGCTGAGGAAATTGAAAGAGGACTTCATGATTTTAGGGTATAGAATAAATCCCCAAAGCTTGACCTTCTTGGAAGGATACAAGAATTCTCTCACATTAGTAGATCACACCTCCATTTAGTTGTCTTTGTATTTTTTTTCTTTTTTAGGGGCTGCCCAAAGTGGCTAGCCCCAATACTTTTGTAAATGCCTATTGTATAACCCCTTTGAGGTGTTCATGTTAACCTTCGGTTAACATTTAATAAAATTAATAGTAGGAGTTTCTCCTACTATTTTCAGTGTCAAAAAAATCCTCCTCCTAGTAGGAGTAGGACTCCCCCCTTTCCTAGTCCTACTAGGAGAAGAACGAAGGAGGGGGGAAGAGAAGGAAGGAGGGGGCGCCGCCCCTCCCCCTAGTCCAACTCGGACTAGGCCCATGGGGGGGCACGCGGCTAGCCCTTGGTAGCCCCTCTCCCCCCTAGGCCCAATAAGGCCCATTACTTCTCCGGTGGTTCTGATAACCCTTCCGGCACTCCGATATATATCCGGTGACTTTCGGAACTCATCTAGTGTCCGAATATAGTCATCCAATATATGAATATTTATGTCTCGACCATTTCGAGACTCCTTGTCATGTCTGTGATCACATCCGGGACTCCAAACAACCTTCGGTACATCAAAACACATAAACTCATAATACCGATCGTCATCGAACGTTAAGCGTGCGGACCCTATGGGTTCGAGAACTATGTAGACATGACCGAGACTCATCTCCGGTCAATAACCAATAGCGGAACCTAGATGCTCATATTGGCTCCCACATATTCTACGAAGATCTTTATCGGTCAAACCGCATAACAACATACGTTGTTCCCTTTGTCATCGGTATGTTACTTGCCCGAGATTCGATCGTCGGTATCTCAATACCTAGTTCAATCTCGTTACTGGCAAGTCTCTTTACTCGTTCCGTAATGCATCATCCCGTAACTAACTCATTAGTCACATTGCTTGCAAGGCTTATAGTGATGTGCATTACCGAGAGGGCCCAGAGATACCTCTCCAACAATCGGAGTGAGAAATCCTAATCTCGATCTATGCCAACTCAACAAACACCATCGGAGACACCTGTAGAGCATCTTTATAATCACCCAGTTACGTTGTGACGTTTGATAGCACACTAAGTGTTCCTCCGGTATTCAGGAGTTGCATAATCACATAGTCATAGGAACATGTATAGGTTATGAAGAAAGCATTAGCAATAAACTAAACGATCATAGTGCTAAGCTAACGGATGGGTCAAGTCAATCACATCATTCTCTAATGATGTGATCCCGTTCATCAAATGACAACTCTTGTCCATGGCTAGGAAACTTAAGTATCTTTGATTAACAAGCTAGTCAAGTAGAGGCATACTAGTGACACTCTGTATGTCTATGTATTCACACATGTACTAAGTTTCCGGTTAATACAATTCTAGCATGAATAATAAACATTTATCATGATGTAAGGAAATATAAATAACAACTTTATTATTGCCTCTAGGGCATATTTCCTTCACCCTCGCCCCCTACAGATTCAATGGCGACGATGCCATGGCTCGCAGCTAATAGTGGTGGTAGCAAATTTTTGTGCTGGTTCCAACAAAACCAAAAACAGTGGAAGCAAAAATGCAAAATAGGGCGATGTTCTAGCAAAAACCGAAACCACGATGGTAGCAAAAATTGAAGTGGGTTCCAGCAAACCAAAACGCCATTGGTAGCAAAAATGCAAAATTGGGCATTCTTCCATCAAAGCAGAAACGGCGGTTGTAGCAAAAATAGGAGCTGGTTCCAGCCAACCAAAACACCGGTTGTAGCAAATTGCAAACAAAAATCCATCGTGCATGCAGCTCCGACGCGTCGACGCTTGTGGCCAACGCTTGACCGGTTCCAGCAACAAAAGTGCCAGTCGTAGCATTTTTGCATCACGGATGCAGCTCCGCCGCGTGCTGCCATTAGTTGTAGCAGATTTCACAATTGAGCTGGTTGTAGCAAAATATCTCCATCGGTTGTAGCAGATTGCCTAGTGATTGAAGCATCGCCGGTTGCGACACCAGGCACTGCCCCGTCGCAACTCCCGTGTGAACCGTCTCAGCACAGGGCGCCGCCATGATTTCCACCACTCGCGGTGTGTAGCCATGGCAGGTGGGATGGCTAGAAACAAATTGGTACTGGGTAACGCCGGCTAGCCGGAGTGAAACCAGGATGGGGGTGGGCTCATGGTGCGCTCGATGTAGGGGAGACAGCAGCTCATCGGCGGTGATCGAATAAAAAGGCGGGGATGGAAGAAAAGGAGCTGGGATGCGGTGACCAGAGGCAGAGGGATTAAAGGATAAGAGAGGATACCCGAAGAGTACGAGTGGACTAGAGACTTCAACTAGTGCGTGGACCCATGGACACGGACGTTTAGTCTATGGGTACATATGTATCCTATATGCAAAAAAGTTAGTAATTCAACAAAAAGTCAAAAATTTCTGAAAATATTTTTGAAATAAACTTGACATTCCATTGTACTCATGAGAAAAGTTCCACAAAAAGAAAATTCCTCTTTGACTACTTTTCAAAAAAGATAAATTTTTGGTCAAAATAGCGTGAATAGTGACTTATAATAGCAAATAAATTTTGTCCTTTCCGCTGTGAATTCAACGTTTTTTTTTTTGTGAAAATCTGTATACTAGTGTGCAAGTAAGTCAAGTTCATTCTAAAAATAGTTCTTCACTATTTTGACTTTCTGTTCAATTATTAAAAAAATCCTATATAAAATGTACATACAACCAGAAATCAAAGTGTATTTTTCATGGACCCATGTGGACACTACCTGCGCGATGAGTGGAGCAGTGCGACTGGCCGAAAAGTAAGCCGGTCAACCGGAAGCAAGCGTTTCCCAAATATTTAAGAACTACCTTGAGGACGCATGTGGTTTTAAATCATTTGATTTGTTTTCCCCCGAAACAAGAAAGGAAAAAAAAAACGCGTAGTTTTCCCACCGCTGACAATACGTACCGCGCGTAGCTCAGGCAGACTGCGGCCATTTCGACTGGGCGCCAGAATCCGGCTCCGACTCGTTAATGGCTTCATTGCACAGCCACACCACGCAATGCATATTCATTGGTGCCGCCCAAGAGGAGCCGGAGTCGGAGTTGGCACATCCTTTATAAGCACGCCCAACGCTTTCCCTACCAACACAGATTCTCTCGTGATCGCAAGTTGTGCTGCCAGAAGAATACACCTGAGATCTGGTGGTGATCGAAGAAGATGGCGAAGCGCAAGTCGATGAGCTCCAACTATTTCTATTCAACACCTTCTACTTATATCTAATACAATAATCCAGACAGCTCCCAAGTTCTAACTGAAGCAGATTAGCAGCAGTTGCAGAATACAACAGTTTCAGTAAACTGTTCTACAGACAGTTTCATTACACTGCCTTCCAGCACAAGCTGAATAACAGGTTCCTCTGACAAACCAATAGAAAAAATCAATCATATCTTCCTCCAAAATATGTTGAACCACCATATTCAGGTCAGCATTCAAACCGGGTGAGTTGCACCGTGCTCAGTATATCCTGGGAGGTTTCGACCTGGTCGGGCCCAAATATCAGCCTCCGTACAGGAGTGAGATGTTGAATAGTTATCACGATCGTGAAAGACTCTCTCATGTACAGAACAAGCGCGATAGTACATTTGATGACCTTTTTTTGATGCGTGAATTTTTTTTAGTTACACATCATTTAAAAAAATACATGAACATTATTTTTAAAAAAATGAACACCTCTTAAAATTATAAGACTATTTTTGAAATGTGTGAACACTTCTTTCTTTCTGTGGGAAAAAACTTCTTGAATTACGGGCATTTAAAAAATCATAAGCACTTTTTAAATTACACAAATGTACTTCTAAATACATGAAAAAAATAAAGTACGTTTTTTTAATTAAATGATTTTTTAAGTACAGCAGCTTTTTAATGCCATGGAGATTTTTTCAAATACATGTGTGCTATCCTTTGCGGAACCAGACTGCGCTGTGATCTGTTAAAAACCTTGCGACGTTGTGGAAGATTTCTGTTCGATGTCGTCTGGTTTTGCATTCTGGCTTTCTTGCCAACTAATCGCCACTGTACTGCAAACTCTTCTCAGCCCTCGGTCTGCTTGGAATATACAAGCAGAACCAACAAACATGACATGAACCATGTTACACGACTGAAACTGTAAAAGGCACTAGTAAACTCAAGTGCTCAACTGCTCGCACCTGGCAACGTTGAAGTAGTGGCCATCGTCAACGCATTGCTCAAATAGTTTCAGAATTTTAAAGCCGATATGGCAAAGCAAATAGGTATCCTACTTCAACGACTGAAACTGTTATACGACTGAAACTGTGTCAAGAAAATAACTTCATTTTTTGTTATACGATTGAAACTGTGTCGACACCTAACGCTTTGTTTGGATGTTGATATTGAGGGCCATGGAATTGAATTGGCCTCAATATCAAATCTCCTTGGCTTTGATATTGACATTGAACCCAATTCTGTTGTTTGGATGTGCACAGAATTGCCACTTGGTATTCTCATGACAAGCTCAATTCTGAAGCTTGTTTGGATGGTCATTATCTACATTGGAATTGATCATTTGTCATATGATCAAACTGAACTTTGTTGTAATGTTTAAATGGCAGCAGTTATAAACTAGATGCACTTAACCAAAACCAACAATTATACATATAAACATGACTTAGACAGTAACACATACACAGCAGCTGCAGCACATACACATCAGCACTTTCTTAGAATAGCAGCACATACACAAGCACTTTCTTAGAACAGCAGCACATACACAGCAGCACTTTCTTAGCAGCAGCAGCACATATACAGCAGCAGCACTTGCACAGCAGCACATATACAGAAGCAGCAGCACATATACAGCAGCAGCACTTGCACAGCAGCACATATACAGCAGCAGCAGCACATCTACAACAGCAGCAGCACTTGTACAACAGCATATATAGTAACAACAACACATACAGCAACAGCAGCACTTGTACAGCAGGAACACTTATAAATCAGCCAACAACAAAACATAATATAGGAAATTCAAGTCTCATACATGTAACAATAACATAGTAATTGGTCCAGCAAGTTCATAGCTATTACATGGAACAAACAACACTTATTAAGCACTTGAAACTACTCAAATGTTGTTCTTCTCATTGAGCGTCAGCAACCATTCCTTCCTAAAGTTCATGGGCAACTCCATAAGCGCTTGAAATAAGCGTTCACTAAGGATGAGTTTACCATATGCTCGCAACATGTCAGAACGAGCCAACTCTGGGATCTTTTCAAGGGCAGCAAGGATTTCAAGAGGAGGGGTAACCTTGGGCAGTTCAAGTGGCTCAAGTGATTTCAAAGCATCTTGAAAAGAACATTTCATGTCTCCAAGCATGCACAAGATAGCATCACCTGTTCGCTGCCTTTTTTGTGGCATTTCGGGAGAGTCTTCGACGGCTACTACATCGGGTTCTGTTGGTTGCGCTTCAGTTTCAGCACCTGTCATTGCACCTTCACTGGTTGCATGATCTTTGGAGTATATTGTGCAAATTGCCTCCCAATTCTTCACTTCGTTGTTCTTGTAACAAGCTGCCTTCGGATTAGCCTGCACAACATACAAAGTAAATCACTTGCTTGTATATATGCCATAGAATAAATTAAGTAAACAACCTTTTTTTTACCTGCACATATTTGTTCCACATATCATAGAGTGTTTATTTGGCGAATTTGGATTCAGTGGAAGGCACGGCATTAAGTAAGTAGTGGTGTAATAATTGTTTATCCGGAAGATTTGTGATGAAGTATGGTTTTTGGTGGGCGGGACATGACTGAATTAGATTTGGTATAATACCTGATATTTGGAAGATTTCTCTTTCATACATGTACTTGGAGAATAAAAACAGTGAGAGTGGTTGGTTGGTCCATTTTTTTCCATATAGACCCTGGTTTAGGGGATTTCCAAGTGTCAGTTGGGTGTACATGATGTTTTTTTTAGTTTGAAACTGCAGCGTTTGGTCTTCTTATTTTGGCGTTGGTGATAAGCATTGCATCGCAAGTTGTTTAGTGCAAATCCCTTTGTTTGTACACTGTTGTGTCGATTTTTATAATTCTGTCTTTTTTGTTGTGAGACATTGCTTCAGGGTTAGGATTGGGAAAGCACCTGATGAGAGGAAGATGAACCTGACAGGAAGACAGCTCTTGAATAATCTGTTCGCGCTTATGCAGAGAAGGGGGATGGGCATGTTGTCAATCCCAAAATTGGCACAAGTTTTGATTCATTGGATGAGGCTTATGAGTTATACAACCTCTACTCATGGGAAACTGGGTTTTGCACGATCTGCCGAGTGCAGGGCCACAAGGGTGCAACTTGCCCCCAAAGAGGTGATGTGCCGAAGGCTCCATGGAAATTACCGACATGCACAAACTGTGGGGTGGCCGGCCATCGTTGCAATGCTTGCGGCGCTCAAAAGAGCGGTCCATTCGAACCAAACTTCCTCTAGACTAAGGATTGATGTGCTGATCCTTTGTAATGTTTCTTCCCAGAAAATCCCAAATGCTGCAAACTTTGTCTTTCTTTCAGTGGAACAACTTGCCTGAACTGATTTTGATGTTTCAGCTGGTTTACTTTGCCGGTGCTAGTGTAACTGCATAGTTTTCTTAATCCATGTACTGTGCCCACTAGCAAAAAATGTAGTTGCTGCCGCAGAAATGTTGTTTTGCTATCTGCGCATGTGATCAGGCTGCTGGCCAGGGGTGTGTAAATACTAATTAATGTTCCTTTTATTTCTAAACGCACTCGATTATTCTGTGCAAACTACATTGGCTACGTTGTTGTTTCCAGTACCAAACTGTTGTTTATTAAGAACTAGATGATGCCCCGCGCGTTGCTGCGGGAATTGTAGCACGTGATGATAAAGAGAATAAGAGTAAAACTATGAAGTTGAATAATAGTATGGTATTGGGTGTTAAAATTAGTGGCTGACATACAACTCAAAAAAGTATGGTCACACTCAAACTTGCATAATCATATCACCTGATATCATGTTTAGAAAGTATGTACACTTTATAAAGTAGATTACTTGTTTTACCAGAAGATGCCCAACATGAAGTAAATCAAGGCAAGACAATGAAAAACTGCAAGTACAGATGCTGACTTGAGGATTGAAGCACACCCAAGGTGATACTGTCCAACTAATGTATAAGTGACATAACCTTATTGTTGCTAGGGTTTGTTATTCTGATCTGTAGTATAACATTAATTATTTTTATTGTTACTGCATGTCGATGCAAAGTTAGAGATGGCCAAAGTTATTGTACATCTGAGCCTGTGTTGTACATCTGTCACCTTCTCCTGTTCAAAGCATGGAATCATGACATTAGCATTGTTGTAAATCAATTAATACTCTCAAAGTCGCAACATGATGGCAAATCAAGACATGCTTGCATCCGTTGCCCTTATTAGACAGCTCAAATGTAGCACTGATCTCCCCTTTGGGTGTCTACAAAAAGGTGCAGAAAATCATTGTAAGATAGCCAAGTCCATGCATATGCTTATTTTTCTTAATGGGAGAAACAAACCGAACAGAAATATGAGAGTTTATATTCAAACATAGGATGTCAAGTGTGCTCACACGAATAATACATGAACACTGCAGTGACCCCATAAAACTTGGAATAAAATATTGAAGGCCACACACAGCATGTATCCCGAAGCAAATTAACTATTGTCGATTGAATCTCTAGTGAAATCGCTCTATGCCTTCATCAAAAGAAATAAAGTTAACTGACCATTCTCCTTTGTAGCCTCTTCTTGGTGAAATCTAACGTGACATCATACTGAATCATACTATGATGCCTGATGTGCCGAGGAATTAATCAGTCATGCTTTTTTTTTGCCACAACAATACCATGTGTACATCATAAAAATTAGAACTCTACAGGATTCTTGGTCCTATCAATCCTGGGAATATTATTTTTTGCCATCAGTGTTGTTTCCTGTCTACATCTCTGCAATAACAATGATGGGATAACAAATCAAAGCCATGCCAATCAGACTATGTGCTGTGCAGGCCAGCGCTGTATTGAACCAAGTAATGAAGCAAGCACAACTATTTGGTTGTTTCTAATTGTACTACAGCCATGTGGGCAAGTCCAGCACCGCATGTCAAAATTTATGAACAAAACCTCTTCCGGGAAACCAATAACAGGATCTCATGCCTTGTCAAATGTGAGATGCTCATGATTCCACAGCACTCACAATTTTTGGATCAAATCATGCAATAACAAAGAAAACAAAAACATCAGGGCAAACAGTAGGAATAAAAATAAGAAATTAACTCTGATGAAGAAATTAAAGTCAGAATGAGTTCACATAGGAATCGTGGCTATATATTGATCATAAAAGCATGAGCTCGGGCATAAGAAAAATGGAGGGGGGAGGGGAGCGTCCACCTACACCATGTATCCTGAAGGGGCTGCACGCATTAGAAAAATCGATGCCGGTTCCAAAAAAGGACGCGAGCAGCCCGTGCGTGGTCGACGACGTCTTTTTAAAGACGATGGCAGTGACTGCTCGTATTTACAGGGTAATGGAGGGCGAGGTAATAACGGGTGATGGATGTCAATTCATGGCAATGAATGGATAGTACCTATCGTGGGGGCGGCGAGTGGAATAGAAAGCGGCGGCGATGGACTCGCAGCGGGGAAGATGAAGTCTGAGAGGCCTAGTGCGTTACCTTACCTGGGCTAACAACACGTGAAAATAATTTGTAGCGTGCATTAGTTAGATGGGCTAGCACTAACATATGCAAGGTACCAACTATTGGGCCAGGAAGCCCAGGTGCAAAAATAATCCTGCGGTCACAGCGAGAAAACCGTGCTAGCGGTGGAAGTATTAGCGGATGACGTGGACGCATGAGGAGACAGCGAGGACTGGTTTAATACGGGTCCTATTTGATGATGTGGATAGGCTGCATGTCAAGAGAAATGAGATAGTGGGGATGAACTATTTAGGTATTATAGATATGTGGTAGCATGCTTAGTTGTGTCAACAATTTGCCATGCAAATGATTCTTTTCCATTTATTTATGTGTGACATGGCAACCAGGTTCATACGAGTTCATTTTTTTCAATCTATTCAACTCAGTCATGGCATGGCAGCTAGGTTTATCGTTTTAAACAGGGTGTGCTGTTACGCCAGATGAATTGACAATACGATGTCATAGCTTTGGTAGGGTTCTCTCCATTGCACTTTGAAACCGACTGGCACGGGAGAGCACGCGCCCTCTGTCGAGCACAGGTGTGCGCGCCGTATGGTACAGACATTTAGTGTGGGTGTGGCTGCGTTCCATGGTCTACAGCTACGTATATGCAGGCGCTGGTTGACTGGGTTCCGTGCTTATTCCCTTTCTAAAATATAATCACGGGAGAAAAGAGGTAGATTATGACTTGGAACCGAAGAAAATAACGAATGACTCAGTGAAAAAGTTAGCGTTAAATCGATCGTGTGAGCAATGGGGCATGTTAACTGAATCGGTTCCTTCCTTGCTCATCCTGTATGTGTGCGCGCCACTCCGCCTGGTCTCCTAGATGAGCAGTTTGACGCTGGACGGACACATGAAGTGACAAGTGATGGAAGCGCTGCCCCCCAAAACTTTTTCTTGGGAGGGCATAGTAAATTCGGGGAAGTGTCAGACTGAGGAAAGGGAAGCACAGATCGCGGCGGGTAGCTGTAGCACCGGATCGGGCCTCTCTCCTGAAACTTAAGGCTAATTCAGAACACTTGTACATATAAGCGTGGTTACTCGGGGATAAAACTGATTGATCTATCTGATTCGATATAATAATGCGTATAACTAGGTGGCTTGGATTCTCCTGGCTGGTACAAATGACACAAACTACAGTTCGATATTAGTGTTTATCGATTTTAAGCACATCTGTGGCCAGTGCGATGGGGAAATCAAACATCATAATTAACACGCCCAAATACTTGATTAGTAACATAGTGGTAAACACTTGCTGGTGTTTCACTGGACCAAAATGCCGCACGTAGGCACCTTTGCCTGTTGGTGCTCTTCGCTCGGCCACAAAACATCCACGACGTGCATGAACAGCTCGTACAGGTATCCACGCGCATTGTGCAGGAGTACTACCGCGACCAACGATGTGCGTACATGTCAGGTGCGTGTAAGAGGCATACCTGCTTTTGCATGTGCGTGGGCCAACGCTGATCCAATACAGCCGAAAAATAAATCAAATACATGACCTATACCCTGCCCGCGCGGATCCCCGTGGTGGTCTGACGATTGAGATTAAGGCCTGCCTGTAGCGCGACCACCATTGGCATTTTCCGTTGTCCCTTGCACTATATCTTCACAAGGACTAGCATCAAAACTAGGAAGTAAAAGAGGCCGTACATGGGTACCACTACCACATGCTCCCTGACCATGGACATGATAAATAATCAATAGCCTTCATTTAGTGAAAGATTGTAGCATCATACAAATAAATAAGACCGTGGTGTGCATCTGCATCCAGTGTACTTGTGTTATAAAATGCGGACCGAGTATCACAGAGCAAACATGATACTACCACGAAACCTATAGTTCTTGCAAAGTGGAAGAAACGTACGAGAGGCAAACCAAGTTGATTGACATGGCTTGGACCTGGCCTTTGGATCGAAGCCAAATGGCGACTCGTGGGACCGAGAGACGTGGGGAACTACTTGTGTGCATCCTCGTCTGTTCTTGCTGACATTCTCTTCCGTCTCCGTTGCTTCGAGCTAGGCTGAGTAGCTTGCTGCAGCGATCTTGCTCTGTTTTTTTCTTTCTTCTACTTCCGCAGTTCTGCTTGCCTCTACCTACTGCGTTCTTCCAATGTGAGTTCATGTGCGGCCAAGAACATGGGAGTACCATGGCACTATCACACAATCATTGTTGGCTAAAGTCTACTTTAAGATCATTACGGTAATACGTACAAAATAATTTTTCACGGTTATGTATCTCAACTTCTCCCTGATAGGCTTTATTTATACCAGAAATATAAATTCGGTCCCGTATTCATGTCCTCGGCCTTGCTCGAGGATGGAGACGAGGTAGCTGTCTGAGGTGCCACCTCTTGAGCACAGCGCCCCGTCACTCAGCCTGTCACTAACCAAGTGTTGAACAGGTGCCATGACCATACACCCTTAGCCCAGGCGATCTCAGTGACTTACGCAGTCAAAGCCGAGTGCCAAGCAGCAACCGGCACCGCCGACCATCCTGTCGAGCAGGAAGAAGGATTAGACCACCCGCTGGGTGTACATCAGCGACGTTCCCAACGGTTTCCCAAACTCGGAGTTCTCATGCGCCATTGACAGCAAGTCAGCTGGCGAAGGAACATATTGTGGTTATGCTGCTGCAGAGGCTGGGGTAGAAATGAAGTGGTTGCAAGCAAGCTATGCTCTGACCATATGCATCCACCCGTGATCATTCTAGTGTGTCATGTGAAGAGGGCTGCAGTACAGTGCACTACTGTTCGATCCATCTTCACTTTCTGATTATGCTTCACACTTCTGTTTAACCTGTTTTCACCGGGAAGGACCGGCTTCTGCCAGTTAGTTGCAACTGTTTCATCCATGCATCTTTAACAAATTTGTCTAGGGAAAAAGACCATGCCGCCACGAGTGGGAAGATTTCACTCGCAGTACCCGGACACCGTCAAAGCACATGTTAACATCTTTGCCCCCAATGAGTAGCAATGCAAATCCCTGGGCAACATCAGCTGTACATGAAAAATCTAGGGGCTGCATCCTCCTCATCTATCAAACCTTAAGTTTTAATGTTCTTCTACCTGTTACAACAAACATAACAAAAACCGTGGTGACCGCAATCCCGAGACCAAATGAGGCCACTTTCCACCAGGTAGAGCAACTCCATGACTCACAGACCGAATCAATCCAGTCCTGAAGAAAGAAAATGGCCACAAGCACATAAGAAATGAGACCACCTAATAGTGTTACAAAACTAAATATTGTACATGAAACAGGCTCTAAAATCAAATCAGAAAGGCCAAGATCGTAATGGATTCACCGGCAAGATTAAGATTTGATGATCTATCATTCTTATGCTTAGTATAACTGTTCATACTATGTATACACGTCGATGATGGTGACTTATGTGAGCATACTTCCTTTTGTTTGGTAGATTATATACACATTGTTTGGTCATGCTTTTACCAAACAGGATGTCCCGAGTCCCTGAATTTGGGTACGAAAGGTTCAAGGGACAACATATCGTTTAGGGAAGAATAATTAGATGAGCTTGACCAAACCTTTTGATCTCTCAATTGTTTGTGTTGCACCACCATGGGATGCTGGCCTTCATATGAGCTTGACCGAACTATTTGATCTGCTGATTGTTTCTGCTGCACCACCATCGGATGCTGGCCTTTAAGCATAAGATGTTCTTGTTTAAAAATCTTCTTAGCATGCTCATAGAGTTCCATGTCAAGGCTGTTCAGTGAGATAATTTGATTCAGAATTGCCTCAGGTACCCGACGCCTTGCCTGGAAACAGAAAGTGTAATCTTAGACTTTTACCAAACTTTACAAAGAATAGTGGAGTGACCACATATGTACTCATTGTAATTTGTTTGTTTAATGGACATGTGGTAATTTCTCAAAAAGAAAAAACTTTACAAAGAATACAGGAATAGTTGAGAAACAAAACAATGTGTTCGCGGACATAGAATTAAACTGATACAACAACTTGCTCCCTCCGTCCCACAATATGTTAGCTTAAAAACGATCTTATATTGTGGGACGGAGGGGGTAATTTGGAAACCATAGATAGAGGACATCATTTAATAAGCACGTTATAAAATTGTGTCCTTTAATATTCCTGGTTCTCATGTATACTTATTTCCGGGTAAGTCATGGTTATTTCTGGGTAAGTCATGGAAACCATAGATAGAGGACACAAAGGAAAAAAGATTCAGGTATGTCATGGTAATTTTCAATGCCAATACCATACAGGAAAAATGAATAAAAAATTCAAATCACAGGCATTTCATCCCCTTCCATACTCACCGCCTTCGTAAAATTTGCTTCCGCAACCTTCTTTAGGGATATTCTGCGACGGCTGGATTGGGACTTCCGCAGTTTTGCAATGCAACCCTCGTAAGTTTCCATCAGTTTACCAACAGTCATCTGCCGTCAACAATAACATCACGTTAGAGATGGCAAGATAACAATAAAGAAACTGTGAATATAAATGCACAGTTTGGGTAGATGTATTACATTTCCTTTTCCATGATCATCCTCAGTAGTGTTCAGAGCTTCATTATTTTTCCAGCCATGGGTGCTATTCTATCAGGAAAACAAAAAAAGTACAACTGTAAATATCCAAACCATCTTAAGCAATGCAAACAACTCAATTGTAAATCTTAGCCACCCTATTACCATATGTTCATTTGTTTCTTCATCCTCTGGATCCAGCATGGACGAGTGAGAGTCTGAGAAAAAAAGATAAAATATTAGATTCTTTGCTTTTGCACAAGTACATCCAAAAACTGGAGCACCACACAATAAGAACAGAGACAACACTATTGTCTCTTTATGTCATTTCCCAAAATTACTGGTTTAACAAAATACTGTTTTCCTGTCCAAATTGTTTAAATATGCAGCAAAGCTTCCTGGTAATAAAGTTTAGGTTTTAGGAAGGAACTCCTTCAAACAAATACGGCTTACACATGCTGCTGCACGAGAGCCTTCTTCCCACTTGGACGAGCATTGTTGAATGACATGTTGTCTTTTTAGGACTTATTCTTGCAACTCGCATGTCTTGTTATGTACCAACATCTAATTCTCCTTGCTTTATGAATTGTGAAAATAAAAATGTAGTTATGTATTGCTATTTAATTCATGGAAGTCTGATCCAACATATTGTTCTCTTATCTTTCAGATTTAACAGAAACAGAAATGAGGGGTTACCACTCTTCAGTTTATGAAGCTACTATATAACATGAGCACGACTTCTGCAGCTGTGTGATAAAGGAGAAAGGCTGCGAGCTTTCATGTTTTCGTACCGGTGCCACTGGGTTGATCTTCCTGAACATCTAACTTCAACGCTCCAGATTGTGAAAGCACTTGTGCTCCTACCATATGAGCGAACAACCTTGCAGATTCCTCATGATCCTCTGTAAGTCCTACGTACAGCATACGGTCCAGCCTGTTCTGTGATTGAAAATAATGATACTCATTACAGCAGGAAGAATTTAAGAAGTATAAATCTAATTTGGCTTAGGAAATGAAACGTAATATGGTTAACTAAATGTTAGTGGCATAGAGCTTATAGTCGCGATGCACAGATCACTGAATTTTGTATGGCAAAGAATGGAATTATGGATCTTGCACGTTGGCCAATGGAGTGCACATGGAAACAGTTTTCATGAATTGAACTGTTTGACTTTTGGTACATACCTTAGCAACTTGAAGCACAAAACGACCAAGATCAGGGTGCTTTCTAACACAATGTCGAACCTCATGTGCGCCATTGAAGTAAGAATTATTTGTTAGCCCAGTGATCTGCCGAGGTAACATGGGAAAGCAAAAAAAAATATTAGCAGCCAGATTTTTAAGCTGAACATGATACAAGGACCCTGGGACAATGGTAAACTGCATATGGCACTGGGACATTGAAATGAAAAAATGCCTAATTAATGACCGAATGTTGACGTTATTCACGAAAAAGGAGCAAAGAAATAAAATCTAAGTTTCTTTTCCACTTCATTTTGAAAAACCACAGGTATTTAGTAAAGAGTGGTTGCACATGCAGCACATTTCGCCATTTCACTTTGGAATTAAGCCTTATCAAATGCTTATTTGGTCTACCAGTCAGCTGGCAGAAATGAATAAAGTGGATTAAATAATGTTTGGAAGTACTCCCTCCGTTCCTAAATGTAAGTCTTTTTAGAGATTCCACTACAAACTACATACGGATGCATATAGACATATTTTAGAGTGTAGATTCACTCATTTTGCTCCGTATGTAGTCCATAGTGGAATCTCTAAAAAGACTTATATTTAGGAACGGAGGGAGTACATAAGTTTAATTGGGCAAGTCCATCATGGTTCTCTGTTTTACTTTCAAATGACGACAAGCATTTAAAGGAGTAGTGCATCTTAGCCAATGGTCACACATTTATCAAAGATTGTGGCATTTATACATTAAATAATAAATTTCGTGTAGAGTACACCTTAGTCAACGACTCGATGGTCACACATTGACTGAAAATAGTGGAGATATATACAATTAATAACAGGCTTTATTTCGCCTTACAAAAATGTAGAAACTTGACCTAATGGATCAAACTGCCAATTTACGACCACAGCAAATGATATTGCATAATTTCTTACAAAGCATAAGGACTAATATATTGGGGTCAAGCCAATTGCATTTTACAGTTTCCAGTACACAACGAGATACAACAGAGAGTAAACAAGTAAAGGCATAGACAGCAATGCTGTCACAGAAGTTTGCATACCTGAAAGGTAGCTCCATTATGAATGATTTCATGGGCAACAGGGTCATTGATGTACTGGTGCAATGGCATAACCATGTCTTCCACATCGTATGCATTAATCTTCTTGCTACTTGGCACGCTGTCATTCCCTCTAGCATCTCTCTGACAGATGAAAAAATCTCTTATCTTATTGCAAGAACATATGCAGTTGATAAACCATACATTAGCTCTATGTTTTAACTAATTCCAAAATATATCTGAAGACACATTCCTAACCATTCACATCAACTGAAGTATAACTAACAGTTAAGCTCAAGCCATAACACTAATACCCCAATCAACCCAGGTGCCGTGTAACATAAGAATAAGGGACCACACTTGAAACCCTCCCCATAACAGCTCTTAAGAGCTGATCCTAATAAAGTTTGAAATGGAGACACTACCAATATATACAGAATAAGGGCTTGATAATCAGATCCAATATATATTGCTAATCATTCTTTCATAAAAAGATGGAAGTAAGCATACCCTGGCGAAAAGATCTTCTCTCATCCATGGAACCAAGTATTTCCAAGGCCATATGTCAAGCGTACTTACAGCACGTGATTTTGTTAACACACGGCTGGTCATTGTCTTGGCAGATGTTAAGTTTGGATGCACAAGAAATCTGGCTGCAACTTCCACCGAGAACTCATACGTGCTAAACACACGATCAACTGGATTTCGTAGTATTGTGACCACGGAAGTCCTCTCCCTTGGCAGCTTAGAAGTTAAGCTATAGTCATCATGGCTAACAACCAGCGTGCAATCAGGATGGCTGACATGAAGGCAAAAAACATACCATTAGTAATAACTATAAAAAAATTGCAACTATACTTGTGCAACACGTATTTTCATTATAACTGAACACTGTATCTATACTAACTAACTATCTCACAGGCTCACAATTTGTAGGCATAACACGTACTAAGGGTCACAATCCATGCAACTTCTCAATTACCAACTTCAAGTTATAGTGCTTATGAACATGCCGGAATGATGTAACATAACATTTTAGCCAGGTAAGCGCCAGAATGTCATTCCAATACATATGTATATGAAAATATCCTGAACCATATGCACTGCAGGCATCATGATGAAAATCTGAAAAACTAACAGAGCACTTTCTAAGCACTGTTTACAGACAAGAGAGCTGTTGTTCCTGTTTGGCTAGTGAACATGAAGTTTCAAGATAAAACCCAGACGACGACCCAAAATCTACTCACCTTGGGTCGAACCGCAGCTTATCATAGGAGCGGGGACATTCCTGAGCATTCGTATACAGCTTCTTCAAGAAACTGCCAGGCAACAGTTAGTATCAGATTATTATCAGTACAACACAGTCGTAGACGAGGAGGACAGATCAAACAGTTGGAAGGCCCAGCGAAGAACCTACCAGTGGAAGTAGGTACGCCCACCGGTTCTGGGAATGTGAAGGAAGAAGAGCAAATCCTTGAGGTTCAGCTTGTCGCCGCCATTGTCGCCCTCCCCTACTGAGTCCGCCCAGCCCTTGACCGCCCCCTCGCAGCGCGCGTAGTCGTCAGCGGAGCCTCCGCTGACAAGCGGAAGCACGGTCACTGCAACGCCAAAGACGACCCCCGTCACCACCATCGAAAAAATCAGAGCAGAGCGCCGTGATTTCGCCAGAGTAATTCAACGGGAAACGATCCTACCAACACGAGGGAGGTTGGGAGGGAGGGAGGGAGGGAGGGATACCTGACACGGCGAGGAGAGCGAGGGCGAGGGCGAGCGGCCGCGCCATCGATTCGGCCGTCGGGCTCCTCCGGCACGCAGATCGCGATTGAGAAGAGGATGGGGACTAGGAAGCGAGAGCGAAGCAGCGAAGGGACCGGGGGAGGGGGGCGAGGGCGCACGCTTAAAACGGGAAGGTGGGTGGGGAGGAGGTGGAGACGGAAGGATAGAGAGGGGGGGCGGGGGCGGGTGGCGGCGGGGAATTCAGCGCGCCGTGCCGGCGGGGAGGCGGCCTCGGCACCGGCGCCCCGGCATCCGCCGCTTTCCTCGCCCCAACTTTTCCCCCTATCCCTCGCCTCGGCCCGTGCGGTGGCGCCCCTTGTTTATTCCCTCCTCCTACTGCACTAGTGCTGGTGCCGGTCTCTCTCAGTCTCTCTGCTCGGGCGGAGGGATGGGGATGGGTGGCAGCGTGGTGCGCCGGCGGGGAGGCCGAGGCCGGGGCGGGCGTGGATACACAACTCCTAGTGGTGGTGGTGCGGTGGTGGCCCGCCCGTGCAGGTGGTGGGGGGTGGTGGTGGCGTTGGAAAGCGCGGCGGAAAGGTGGGCGGATTTTCTCGCCACTTGCGCCGCCACGCGATGGTGCCGGCCGTCCCTCGGCCCGGTTTCCGATCGCTCACGGCTCTCCACTCCGGCGAGGTGGAGGCGCGACACGTCTCCGTCGTGTTAATCTCGTGTTCTGCGCGCCATCAATCCTGGTTCCTGGATCATGAGGGCATTGATGAATGAATTAACTCAGCACTGAAAACTTGCCCCGGATAGAAATGTTCAGAACACATGAGAACCCAAAAAAAGAGAGTAAATTCCACCTTTTATTTACATTTATAAGATATAAGTTTTTTTAAAAAATACAGTACAGACGCAATCACTCATACATACGCGCATACACTTACTCATATGAACGCACACACGCACACCTACCCAGTTATTAACTTGTACGGTTTTTTCCCCTAGGGTTTCGCCTAGGGTACCCAATACTCCTCCGGCGATTCAGCCGGAGTCCACCAATTTTCCTGCCGTCTTCGATGGGAGTCTCTCCGGCGTTGTGGCAGTAAACCTATCTGCGGTCTCGACGCACGTGCGACATGGCGGAACCAACTTCGATCCAGGGCGCGGGGGAGCAGGGAAAAGAGAAGGAGGAGAGGACGGAGATTGGATCGGGGTCGTCAGCAGGCGAGGCAAGGCGCGTTCCTAGCGTTGTACTGGAGGAGGAGGAGGGGGATGAGGTTGCGGGAGAAGTTCATGGGGAGGAAGAAGGAGAGGATTGGGAAGGTTACGGACCAGAACCAGATCTGGAAGATCAATTTGCCGGACTAAAACTGCATGGTGAGGAAGAGGATGATCTGGATCTCTCGGGAGAGGTTGAAGAGCTTGTCAAGGATGTAAGATGGCTGGGGCATTTTAGGGTTCATACTACTAAACCTTTCGGCCATGCCGCTCTGTTGAACCAGATGAGAAACGCTTGGGCAGCGGCAAAGGGCGTGACCTTCAGTGTCAAGGGACCTAATCTATTCTTAGTCCAGTGCCATTGTCTTGGAGATTGGAAGCGTATAATGGATGGGGGGGCGTGGCTTTTTCGTAGAGCGCTGGTCATTATCGTCGAGTACGACGGGTTCACGGATGTATCAGAATATAGGCTCAATAAGGTGCCAGTTTGGGCGCGGATCAAGGGTTTACCAGATGGCCTTACGGCAAAGAAGGAATTAGCGGAGAAGGTAGCAGCTAAAGTGGGAGGTCCACCGTTCACGGTGGTAGTCACCGAAGGAATGATCAACCCTAGCGGCACCCTGAGAGCCAGGGTTTTTCTTGATGTTGAGAAGCCGCTGGTTAGGTTTGTCCCGATTACACTGCGAGGACTTAAGAGATATCATGTTTTCTATGAGAAGCTCCCTGACTTTTGCTTCTTATGCGGCATTATGGGTCATCTAGCGGAGGAGTGTGGCGACGGAGTGCATGATCACCGGACGTATGAGTGGGGGGAATGGCTGCTGTGGAACACGGAGCCGCCAGCGGCTAGGCCTTTGGCTGGAGGTCGAGGAGCTACGGGTGGAGTGCGAGGAGGGATGGGAGGAAGAGGAGCCCGGGGTGGAAGACGTGGAGTAGGAGGTACGGGAGGGGAGTGGCATGAGGAAACGGAAGGAAGATCACAAGCCGAGATGGTTTTCACAAGTCAGGACATCAATGGAACAGGAGAAAGAAATATTCGCAAGCGTCTAGTTGCGCAGGATGGCACCATTAATGTCAGGGGACAAGCTTTGCCTCACCTTATGGGCAAGGTAGCTGACTCTGTTTTGAGAATTGAAGGGGCACCAACAACGTCAACCTCAGAAGTAGCAGCTGCTACGCCTGGCAAGGTACCTATCGTCAAGAGAAGGAGACAGGGCGGGGAAGATGTGGAAGTAGAAGATCCAATGAATTTGGCGGCCTCCTCGGGGGAGGACCGCCGGTCCCAATGAATGTCCTGAGCTGGAACTGTCGTGGTTTGGGTAACCCCGCGACAGTTCGTGAAGCCCGTGAACTCACGGCAAAATTTACCCCGGCTGTGCTATGTCTTGTTGAAACTCAAATAAGTAAAGTGCATGCTGAAATTTTAGCTCAGTCGTTTGGTTTTGATAGCTCTTTTGCGGTTGGGAGTACAGGAAGGAGTGGAGGCATTGTAATATTCTGGAATGATTCAATAAAGCTCGAAATTGTTGGTTACTCAAGATATCATGTTGATACAAAAATTGCTAACTTAGGTCCGGCGCCTTGGAGATTGACATGCATATATGGCGAGGCCCAAGTAGCGGAAAGATACAAGACTTGGGATACTTTGTGCTCCATTGCAGGAAGTTCTAACCTGCCATGTTTTGATTCAAACAGAGCACGAGGGGGTCAATCCGCGCGCCCAAGGACAGATGGACTCTTTCAGGGAAGCGCTGGACATATGTGGTCTTGCTGATCTGGGATTCAAGGGCAGGATGTGGACTTTTGAAAAAAGAGTAGCGGGTGGCACGTATACCAAGGTCCGGTTGGATAGAGCTGTAGCTGATCCTGGCTGGTGTGTTCTCTTTCCGGATGCGGAGGTGGAAAACATAACATCGGCGACATCGGATCATGGTCCGATCGTCATGACTCTCGCGGAGGCGGTGGAGAGACGAGCACCAAGAAGTTTTAAGTATGAGCTGATGTGGGAGAGACACCCTGAGCTACCAACTTTTGTTGAGACCGAGTGGGGGAGGTTGAATGCTGGTATGTCCGTCCAAGAGTTACAGACAAAATTCAGAAGCTTGGGAGAGAATCTATCAAGCTGGGACAGGAATACTTTTGGACACGTTAAGGGAGAAATAAAACGTTTGAAGAGGGAACTTGAGGTCTTAAGAAGTGTGGCGGGAAGATTGCAACCGAGTCATTTGGAGATTAAGGTGACAGATAGGTTGGTTGAGCTGTACCAGAGAGAAGAAATTCTTGAGAAGCAGAGATCAAGGGTGGATTGGCTAACACATGGGGATAAGAACACGAGGTATTTTCAGAGAAGAGCAGCGATGAGACGAAAGAAAAACAGAATATCAATGTTGATAAAATCTGATGGACAGGTGACTGAAGACGTTGATGAGATCGAGTCGATGACGACGCAGTTTTACAAGGAGCTGTATACCTCGGAGGGATGTAATAATATGCAGGAAGTACTGGACACTGTCCCAGCAAAAGTAACGGCTGATATGAGAGCTCGACTTGACGCAGTATATACTGAAGAAGAAGTGAAGAAGGCGTTGTTTCAGATGTACCCGACTAAAGCTCCGGGCCCGGATGGTTTTCCGGCCCATTTTTTTCAGAAACATTGGGCCATTTGCGGAGCGGAGGTGACGGCTGCTGTTCTGAAGATTGTGGAGGGACAGGAGAGTGCGGAAGGTATCAATCAAACCCTTTTGGTGCTTATTCCAAAGGTAAAAGATCCGACTCTTCTTTCACAGTTCCGGCCAATTAGTTTGTGTAACGTCCTATACAAGATAGCATCAAAGGTCATTGCTAATCGCTTAAAAGAGGTGCTTCCAGAGATTATTTCTGCAGAACAGTCAGCTTTTGTACCGGGGCGTATGATTACTGACAACATTATTGTTGCCTATGAGTGCTTGCATTTTATGAAGCGCAATCGATCTGTCAAACACCGACATTGTGCACTCAAGTTGGACATGATGAAGGCTTACGATAGAGTTGAATGGGAGTACTTGCGAGCGATCATGTTAAAGTTGGGTTTCTCGGAGAGATGGGTAAACATTGTCATGCATCTTGTAAGCTCAGTATCCTTTTCGGTTTTGCTAAATGGCAAGAAGTTGGAAGAATTCAAACCGAGTAGAGGTATTCGGCAGGGAGATCCAATCTCCCCTTACCTGTTTTTGTTAGCAGCAAAGGGCCTTTCGTGCCTCTTGAAGAATGTGAATCAGTCATCTCAGATGGGTGGGATACCGGTGGCCCCTTCGGCACCACCAGTTAATCACCTTTTGTTTGCAGATGATAGCCTGCTGTTTTTCAAAGCGAATGGTGGAGGGGCGACGGAGGTATCAAACCTGTTGGAAACTTATTGTCAAGCATCAGGTCAGAGGATTAACCCAATGAAATCTAATGTATTCTTTAGCAAGGGCTGCCCAGCTAGTGTGAAGGAAGTGGTTAAGACAATTCTGAACGTGCCAAATGAAATTTTAAAGGATAAATATCTTGGGATGCCCACTGATGTAGGAGCATCTAAGTATGAGGCTTTCAAATATTTAAAGGACAGATTGTGGAGTAAAGTGAAAGGTTGGATTGAGAAAACTATTTCTTCAGCGGGAAAGGAGGTTCTAGTGAAGTCAATTGCACAGGCAGTACCGGTCTATTCCATGTCCTGCTTTAAACTTCCTAGAGGCTTATGTGAGCACCTGAACAAATTAATCCGTCAATTTTGGTGGGGGAGTAAGGAGGGGAAGAGAAAACCCAACTGGGTATCATGGCATACTATGACACAACCAAAGTTCATGGGAGGTCTTGGATTTCGGGATTTTGAGCTTTTTAACCTGGCTCTCCTAGATCGCCAGGCATGGCGCCTGTTGCAGCAACCTGATTCGCTATGTGCTCGTATGTTAAAAGCCATATACTTCCCTGACTCCAACATACTCTCGGCTGAGCTTGCGAGTCACCCTTCGCAGGTGTGGAGGGCAGTTTTGGAAGGCCGAGACGTGTTACTCCAGGGTCTAATAAGGAGAGTTGGCGATGGAATCACTACGCGGATATGGCAAGATAATTGGATCCCTAGAAACGGGACTATGAGGCCGATAGCTTGCCTTTCTTCTAACCCACCGCAGCTTGTAAGTGATCTGATAGATGAAACTAATGCTTCTTGGAGAAGGGAACTCGTGGAACAGATTTTTATTGCTGCTGATTCAAACATAATCCTAGGGATCCCCCTGAGCACAAGGAGAATGGAAGATTTTTGGGCATGGAATCATGAGAAGAGTGGTGTTTTTACGGTACGGTCTGCTTATCGCATGCTAGCTGATACTAAGAGAAGAAGAGAAGATTGGCTGGAAAGTAGGGCAGAAACTCAAACTATGAAGCGAAGCGAGATCTTGGAAATCATTGTGGTCGTTGAAAGTACCGGGAAAATAAGGAATTTCCTTTGGAGGCTAGCAAAGCACTCAATTCCAACAGAAGATGTGAGGCTACACAGGAAGATGGCGACTGCGGACCGATGCCAGATATGTGGAGCGCAGGATTCATGGCGCCATTCCCTTCTGGAGTGTACTATGGCCCGATGCGTACAGGCTCTCACAGAAGATGATATTTCATCTATTCTACAGGCTACATCAGAGGGAGATGCCAAGAGATGGATCTTTTCACTGATCGAACTTATGCCGCATGAACTTATGCCGCATGCACTCTTGAACTTATGCCGCAAAGCAATACATGAAGGAATTCTTCAGAGCCCTCACGCCACTAACTCCTTCATTAACAGTTTTATTGCGGAACTTGAAGTCATCAATGAAGTAAACATGCAACAGTCTGGCCAACAGAACATAGTGCCAAGGAGAACAGAAGCTAGATATGAATGGAGAGCACCAGGCCCGGGCATGGCAAAAATACACGTGGATGGGGGTCTGGCGAGGGTAGGGAATGGAGGTTCATCGGCAGCTTTATGCCGGGATCAGGATGGCACATACCTGGGCTCTTCCGCGATGGTATTTAGTGACATTCATGACCCGACGACTCTAGAAGCGCTTGCATGCAGAGAAGCTATGGCACTGGCGCAAGATCTCTCTCTAAGAAGAATCGTTATTGCATGTGACTGCAAAACAGTGGTGGAAGAGATTCATAAGGGGTCGGCTGGCCTATATAGGGTGATCATCAAGGAGATTGAAGCTTCAGCTAGGGATTTTGATAGCTGTGTTTTTACTTTTGAAAGTCGTGGTTTGAATTTTGAGGCCCATAGTTTGGCCAAGTTTTCTTCGTCGTTAGCAGTGGGTCGCCATATGTGGCTGGGCTTTCCCCATGACCCGTTTATAATTCCTGTAAACCGAACCCCTTCTTGAATAAAGTGTTGGTTTACCGCTCAAAAAAATGTGAGCACCTTTAAGAGACTGAGCCGGCATATCATTTTGAGATTTACCAAATCAGCGTAGGCGCCTCGTCGTTGACGGGAACGTCTCCTCCCGCTGAAAGTGCATCGCCGAAAATCCTGAAATAAATCCAGAAATAATGCGAACACCAGGAATTGAACCCTGATGGGTCAGAGATATCACTATCTCTCTAACTATCTAACCACAGGTTGGTTCGCCATTTAAGATAAGATTAGGGGTGAAACAGGTCAGATTCGGACGGATAATCATTATATTATATTGTAATCATATTGCATTTTATTTTTGATGTGGATACGAATACCAAATTATGTGGATTCGAACACCAGATTATGCGAATTCGAAATGATATGGTAATAAAACGACAATGGGTCCGGAACAATCATTTACCCTATTCATGGTATATGAATGCTTTCAACTAAAAATGTAAATAAACAATGAGAAAATGTTATGCTTTAAAATGAGCCAAATAAATCACTAACAAGTAGATGTCTCGTCTCATAAGCAAAGATATCATTCATGTATTGGTAGTTAATACTTAAAACTTCTCCATAAATCGGATTTGGAATTTAAAGTGTCAGATTATCCAACTAGAAAAAATGGATTATCCTATCTAGGGATGGCATTGGGTACCCATTACCCACGTAAAAACCTACTCCCTCCGTTTTAAAATTCTTTTCTTAGATTTGTCTAGATACGGATGTATCAAGATGTATCATCCGTATCTAGACAAATCTAAGACAAGAATTTTGGGACGAATGGAGTATTAGGGTAAGGGTAGGGGACAAAAAGTTACCCATGGGTATATAAATAGGAAAATCTGAAACCCATCGGGTAGAGCGGGTACGGGTATGGGATCGTATAACCCATACCCACATACCCATGTATCCATATAAAATCTATGTGAATTCAAAATTATCTCTACAGTCTACACTTTTGTCGTGAATTTGTGAACTATGCGACGCTATTTTGATGTGTTGTTACTTAAGAGAAATTGGTTTTATTAAATATGTTGTTGTTTATGATGTGTTATTGTTTATAAGTTTTTGTTGTTGTAAATTATGGTTTTATGTTGTTGTTTATGACTATGAGTTATTCAAATTGATGATGTGCAAACATGGATAATTTTACCCGCGGGTACCCATCTGCCCTGTCGGGTAATGGATATGGGGAAAAATTATACCCGTTGACGGGTACGGATAAGGGTGATGGGTGAGCTCAGGAGGGACGGGTAAGGGTATGGGGTAGCTCCACCCGTATCCATACCTTGCGGGTGCCATCCCTATTCCTACTGTGTCGTATATTTGCAATATATCCTATATTGTATCCTATCTATCGTACTCGGATTTAGATCAGATTGTTGTAGGATGTCAACAATCTCTTACTGTATCCTATAAAAACGTTTACGGATGAAAATTATCCAGCATTTCACCCTTAGATAAGTTTGTGACACTTTTTACCATTGATTAACAGAAATTCCAACATAGTACACCGTCTTATCAAGTTTGTTCATGTTTGTACCCCTTTTAAAGGGTTGCCCCGTTCTATGGGGTATGTTCAAAAAAGCTACGGCGTGTGGAGCAGTGGGTTGGATGCCCATTGGTGGCGCATTCCTCCGACAAGCTGTGACATCGAATGGGGTGTTGGGCGAGGGTAGTTCTTTTGAGCAAATTCTAACGAATCTTATTCTGAAAAATCAAAATCATAGATGAACTTGATTTAACATGAAAAAGCTCAAGAGAATCATGGAGATCCTGTTGTAACTTACAATTCTGAAGAAAAAACTTGATTATCAAGATTCCCGCAAATGTGGGTTCAATCTCTTCCTCAAAAGAATGTGAAAAAAAAACAAAAAAAATGAAAAATGTGGGAAAAGTGTTAGTCACTCCGTACAAAAAATGGAAGATGTTTTTTTGGTTTTGCATATGGCATAAAAAAAAGGTCTTGCATTTTGTTACGAAGGAAGTACAAGTTTACAACCTCCTGCAAAATTCTATTGTGGAGGATCCAAAACTCTGTGCCAAAGTTTCAGTGGAACGCACAGGACGCGTTACTACCGCTCTTGGGAGCTCTTAACACATCTCTTTTCTTTTTAGCAACAAGCTCTTGACACTTGACACTTGAGCACTGATATGTGCTGCTCGGGGGGTGGCGACATATTTCCTTGTGCGGACTAGGCGACGGATTCAGCTGCTCTGCTGTTTGGCGGAGATGAGCCAGCAATTGGCGTTTGTGGGAAGCAGGCCGCCGGATTCAGGTTTTGATGTTGTCTGGTAGCATTGGCAGCTAGCTGGTGCCGTTGGGCGGAGGGAGCATGACATGGGTTACCCGCCCGTGAGGGTTCCTGTCCCTGTCGGCCCTTTCCCTTCCCTTTCCTGCTTTCCATGAGTTTTGCGGTCATGGAGCAGCACGAAGCAAGACGTGGCGCTAAGAATATACTACTCCCTCCCTTTTCCAAAAGTCAATCATGCTTATGATTTGACCAAGTTTATAAAATGAACTACCGTCATTATTTAAAATATTGTAATAAGTAAATAAAATACAAGAATACACTTCACGATGAATCTAATGATACTAATTTATATTGTGGATGTTGATAATTATTTCTTTAAACTTGGTCAAACATATACATGTTTGACTTCAAAATACGCACTACGTTTCGAAATGAGGGTGTATCTAATAGTGTACCTAAATCCTCCTATTTCCTATCTAAAACAAAATGTAACATTCCCCGTTTTCGTCCGGCCCCCTTTCGTACGTTGTCTCATCCCATACTTCTTTTGAATTTTTTTTGTTCGTCCGTGCAACCTCCTTCTGAATGAAAAAAACCATGAAAACCAGCTCACATACACACGATAAATCCCCCAAAACACGGAGCACTACACGGAATCACGTCTATGATCGATAGGACCACTCCGCCTCTCTTTCCTCCTCGTCCAAACCCTAGACACTCTGGACTGACGTGATCCGATGGCCCCTTTCCGGTGGTCATTGCCACCCGTGAGCGATACACATGACGCAACAGTTCCTCAATGGTCCCTTGGCCCAAGAAAAGTTCTTGAAACACATCATATGAGCCTAAATACATAGGCCGGAAGTTCCCTCTGGAACTTCGAGAGTGCTTGGAATCTGGCACCTACTCCGGAGTGAGTTTCCGAATTGACCAGGGGATCTGATAGCCTGATGTTCTACTCCGGAAGTGGTGCTGGGATTCAGATTGTCCAAAATATTACTTGGAACTTACGAAGCAACTTTCGGAAGGTGTTTGATGCGTTCCAACGGCAACATGGTGTTGGGAAACGTAGTAATTTCAAAAAAAATCCTACACACACGCAAGATCATGGTGATGCATAGCAACGAGAGGGGGAAGTGTTGTCCACGTACCCTCGTAGACCGAAAGCGGAAGCGTTAGCACAACGCGGTTGATGTAGTCGTACGTCTTCACGATCCGACCGGTCAAGTACCGAACGCACGGCACCTCCGAGTTCAGCACACGTTCAGCCCGATGACGTCCCTCGAACTCCGATCCACCGAGTCTTGAGGGAGAGTTTCACAAGACGACGGCGTGGTGGCGATGATGATGTTCTACCGACGCAGGCTTCACCAAAGCAACGCTACAATGATTATCGAGGTGGACTATGGTGGAGGGGGCACCGCTGCGCTAAAAGATCAATGATCAATTGTTGTGTCTTCGGGTGCCCCCGCCTCAGATATAAAGGAGCAAGGGCGAGAGGCGGCCGGCCAGAGAGAGGCGCCAGAGGAGTCCTACTCCCACCGGAGTAGGACTCCTCCTTCCTTGTTGGATTAGGAGAAGGGGAAAGAGGAGGAGGAGAAGAAGGAAGGGGCGCCCGCCTCCTTGTCCAATTCGGACTAGAGGGGAGGGGCGCGCGCCCGCCTTGTCCGCCCTCCTCTTTTCCACTAAGGCCCATGTAGGCCCATTAATCCCCGAAGGGTTCAGTAACCCCGGTATTCTCGATATATCCGATAACCCCGAACCATTCCTGTCCGAATATAGTCGCCCAATATATCAATCTTCATGTCTCAACCATTTCGAGACTCCTCGTCATGTCCACGATCACATCCGGACTCAACAACCTTCGGTACATCAAAACATATAAACTCATAATATAACATCATCGAAACTTTAAGCGTGCAAGGACCCTACGGGTTCGAGAACTATGTAGACATGACCGAGACACGCTTCGGTCAATAACCAATAGCGGAACCGGATGCTCATATTGGCTCCTACATATTCTACGAAGATCTTTATCGGTCGACCGCATAACAACATACGTTGTTCCTTTGTCATCGGTATGTTACTTGCCCGAGATTCGATCGTCGGTATCTCAATACCTAGTTCAATCTCGTCACCGGCAAGTCTCTTTACTCGTTCTGTAATACATCATCCCGCAACTAACTCATTAGTTGAAATGCTTGCAAGGCTTAAGTGATGTGCATTACCGAGTGGGCCCAGAGATACCTCTCCGACAATCGAAGTGACAAATCATAATCTCAAAATACGCCAACCCAACAAGTACCTTCGGAGACACCTGTAGAGCACCTTTATCATCACCTGCATGATACGTCTTCGTCGTATCTACTTTTCCAAACACTTTTGCCCTTGTTTTGGACTCTAACTTGCATGATTTGAATGGAACTAACCCGGATGATCTTTGTTTTCAGCAGACTTTCCATGGTGTTATTTATGTGCGTAAACAAAAGTTCTCGGAATGACCAAACTCCACGGAACGCCTATTTGGAAATAATAAAAAATTCTTGCAAAATATGAAGACCAGGGGGCCCACACCCTGTCCACGAGGGTGGGGGGCGCGCCCTCCCCCCTAGGGCGTGCCCCCTACCTCGTGGGCCCCCTGGAGCTCCTCCGACCTCAACTCCAACTCTATATATTTGCTTTCGGGAGAAAAAATCAGAGAGAAGAATTCATCGCGTTTTACGATACGGAGCCGCCGCCAAGCCCTAACACCTCTCGGGAGGGCTGATCTGGAGTCCGTTCGGGGCTCCGGAGAGGGGGATTCGTCGCCGTCGTCATCATCAACCATCCTCCATCGCCAATTTCATGATGCTCACCGCTGTGTGTGAGTAATTCCATCGTAGGCTTGCTGGACGGTGACGGGTTGGATGAGATCTATCATGTAATCGAGCTAGTTTTGTTAGGGTTTGATCCCTAATATCCACTATGTTCTGAGATTGATGTTGCTATGACTTTACTATGCTTAATGCTTGTCACTAGGGTCCGAGTGCCATGATTTCAGATCTGAACCTATTATGTTTTCATGAATATATGTGAGTTCTTGATCCTATCTTGCAAGTCTATAGTCACCTACTATGTGTTATGATCCGGCAACCCCGAAGTGACAATAATCGGGACCACTCCCGGTGATGACCATCGTTTGAGGAGTTCATGTATTCACTATGTGTTAATGCTTTGGTCCGGTACTCTATTAAAAGGAGGCCTTGATATCTCTTAGTTTCCGTTAGGACCCCGCTGCCACGGGAGGGTAGGACAAAAGATGTCATGCAAGTTCTTTTCCATAAGAACGTATGACTATATTTGGAATACATGCCTACATTACATTGATGAATTGGAGCTAGTTCTGTGTCACCCTATGTTATGATTGTTACACGATGAACTGCATCCGGCATAATTCTCCATCACCAATTCAATGCCTACGAGCTTTTCACATATTGTTCTTCGCTTATTTACTTTTCCGTTGCTGCTGTTATAATCACTACAAAACACCAAAAATATTACTTTTGCTTCCGTTACTTTTGTTACCATTACCACTACTATCATATTACTTCGCTATTAAATACTTTGCTGCAGATACTAAGTTATCCAGGTGTGGTTGAATTGACAACTCAACTGCGAATACTTGAGAATATTCTTTGGCTCCCCTTGTGTCGAATCAATAAATTTGGGTTGAATACTCTACCCTCGAAAACTGTTGCGATCCCCTATACTTGTGGGTTATCACTGCACCAACTGACAGCTCCACCGTTCAATGTAAACACGTATCAGGTTTGTGATTTAGAATCGTCCGGATCAGTGTCAAAGCTTGCATCAACGTAACCATTTACGATGAGCTCTTTGTCACCTCCATAAACGAGAAACATATCCTTAGTCCTTTTCAGGTATTTCAGGATGTTCTTGACCACTGTCTAGTGATCCACTCCTGGATTACTTTGGTACCTCCTGCTAAACTTATAGCAAGGCACACATCGGGTCTGGTACACAGCATTGCATACATGATAGAGCCTATTGCTGAAGCATAGGGAACATCTTTCATCTTCTCTCTATCTTCTCAAGTGGTCGGGCATTGAGTCTTACTCAACTTCACACCTTGTAACACGTGCAAGAACCCTTTCTTTGCTTGATCCATTTTGAACTTCTTCAAAACTTTGTCAAGGTATGTGCTTTGTGAAAGTCCAATTAAGCGTCTTGATCTATCTCTATAGATCTTGAAGCCCAATATATAAGCAGCTTCACCGAGGTCTTTCATTGAAAACTCTTATTCAAGTATCCCTTTATGCTATCCAGAAATTCTACATCATTTTCAATCAGCAATATGTCATCCACATATAATATCGAAAATGCTACAGAGCTCCCACTCACTTTCTTGTAAATACAAGCTTCTCCAAAAGTCTCAGATAAAACCAAATGCTTTGATCACACTATCAAAGAGTTTATTCCAACTCCGAGAGGCTTGCATCAGTCCATAAATGGATCGCTGGAGCTTGCACACTTTGTTAGCTCCCTTTGGATCGACAAAACCTTCCGGTTGCATCATATACAACTCTACTTCCGAAATCCATTCAGAATGCAGTTTTACATCCATTTGCCAAATTTCATAATCATAAAATGCGGCAATTGCTAACATGATTCGGACAGACTTAAGCATCGCTACTGTGAGAAGGTCTCATCGTAGTCAATCCCTTGAACTTGTCAAAACCTTTCGCAACAAGTCGAGCTTTATAGACGGTAACATTACCGTCAACGTCGGTCTTCTTCTTGAAGATCCATTTATTCTCAATGGCTTGCCGATCATCGTGCAAGTCAACCAAAGTCCACACTTTGTTCTCATACATGGATCCCATCTCAGATTTCATGGCTTCAAGCCATTTTGCGGAATCTGGACTCACCATCGCTTCTTCATAGTTTGTAGGTTCGTCATGGTCTAGTAACATAACTTCCAGAACAGGATTACCGTACCACTCTGGTGCGGATCTTACTCTGGTTGACCTATGAGGTTCAGTAAAAACTTGATCTGAAGTTTCGTGATCATCATCGTTAACTTACTCACTAATTGGTGCAGGTGTCACAGGAACCGGTTTCTGTGATGAACTACTTTCCAATAAGGGAGCAGGTACAGTTACCTCATCAAGTTCTAATTTCCTCCCACTCACTTCTTTCGAGAGAAACTCCTTCTCTAAAAAGATTCCGAATTTAGCAACAAAAGTCTTGCCTTCGGATCTGTGATAGAAGGTGTACCCAATAGTATCTTTTGGGTATCCTATGAAGACACATTTTTCCGATTTGGGTTCGAGCTTATCAGGTTGTAGCTTTTTCACATAAGCATCGCATCCCCAAACTTTAAGAAACGACAACTTTGGTTTCTTGCCAAACCACAATTCATAAGGCGTCGTCTCAACGGATTTCGATGGTGTCCTATTTAACGTGAATTCAGCCGTCTCTAAAGCATAACCCCAAAACAATAGCGGTAAATCAGTAAGAGACATCATATATTGCACCATATCTAGTAAAGTACGATTACGACTTTCGGACACACCATTACGCTGTGGTGTTCCGGGTGGCGTGAGTTGCGAAACTATTCCGCATTGTTTCAAATGAAGACCAAACTCGTAACTCAAATATTCTCCTCCACGATCAGATCGTAGAAACTTTATTTTCTTGTTACGATGATTTTCAACTTCACTCTAAAATTCTTTGAACTTTTCAAATGTTTCAGACTTATGTTTCATTAAGTAGATATACCCATATCTGCTTAAATAATCTGTGAAGGTGAGAAAATAACGATACCCACCGCGAGCCTCAATATTCATCGGACCACATACATCTGTATGTATGATTTCCAACAAATCTGTTGCTCGCTCCATAGTTCCGGAGAACGGCATTTTAGTCATCTTGCCCATGAGGCACGGTTCGCAAGTACCAAGTGATTCATAATCAAGTGGTTCCAAAAGACCATCAGTATGGAGTTTCTTCATGCGCTTTACACCGATATGACCTAAACGGCAGTGCCACAAATAAGTTGCACTATAATTATCAACTCTGCATCTTTTGGCTTCAATATAATGAATATGTGTATCACTACTATCGAGATTCAACAAAAATAGACCACTCTTCAAGGGCGCATGACCATAAAAGATATTACTCATATAAATAGAACAACCGTTATTCTCTGATTTAAATGAATAACCGTCTCGCATCAAACAAGATCCAGATATAAAGTTCATGCTCAATGCTAGCACCAAATAACAATTATTCAGGTCTAAAACTAATCCCGAAGGTAGATGTAGAGTGCCGACCGCGATCACATCGACTTTGGAACCATTTCCCACGCGCATCGCCACCTCTTCCTTAGCCAATCTTTGCTTAATCCGTAGTCCCTGCTTCGAGTTGCAAATATTAGCAATGAACCAGATCAAATACCCAAAAGCTATCATGCGAGCATTAGTAAGGTACACATCAATAACATGTATATCGCATATATACCTTTGTTCACCTTGCCATCCTTCTTATCCGCCAAATACTTGGGGCAGTTCCGCTTCCAGTGACCTGTCTGCTTGCAGTAGAAGCACTCAGTCTTAGGCTTAGGTCCAGACTTGGGTTTCTTCTCCTGAGCAGCAACTTGCTTGTTGTTCTTCTTGAAGTTCCCCTTCTTCTTCCCTTTGCCCTTTTTTTGAAACTGGTGGTCTTATTGACAATCAACACTTGATGCTCCTTCTTGATTTCTACCTCCGCAGCCTTTAGCATTGCGAAGAGCTCGGGAATCGCCTTATCCATCCGCTGCATGTTATAGTTCATCACGAAGCTCTTGTAGCTTGGTGGCGTGATTGAAGAATTCAGTCAATGACGCTATCATCCGGAAGATTAACTCCTAGTTGAATCAAGTGATTGTTATACCTAGACATTTTGAGTATATGCTCACTAACAGAACTATTCTCCTCCATCTTGGAGCTCTAGAACTTATTGGAGACTTCATATCTCTCAATCCGGGCATTTGCTTGAAATATTAACTTCAACTCTTGGAACATTGCTACCTCTTGAGCACTGCGTTGGATTTCCCCGAAGAGGAGAGGATGATGCAGCAAAGTAGCGTAAGTATTTCCCTCAGTTTTTTAGAACCAAGGTATCAATCCAGTAGGAGGCCACGCGCGAGTCCCTCGTACCTACACAAAGCAAATAACTCCTCGCAACCAACGCGAATAGGGGTTGTCAATCCCTTCACGGTCACTTACGAGAGTGAGATCTGATAGATAATATTTTTGGTATTTTTGATATAGAGATGCAAAGTAAAATAAAAGGCAAAGTAAAAAAGCAAAGCAATAATAAAGTGTTGGGAAATTGATATGATGAGAATAGACCCCGGGGGCCATAGATTTCACTAGTGGCTTCTCTCAAGAGCATATGTATTTTACTGTGGGTGAACAAATTACTGTTGAGCAATTGATAGAATTGAGCATAGTTATGAGAGTATCTAGGTATTATCATGTATATAGGCATCACGTCCGAGACAAGTAGACCGACTCCTGCCTGCATCTACTACTATTACTCCACTCATCGACCGCTATCCAGCATGCATCTAGAGTATTAAGTTCAAGAAAACAGAGTAACGCCTTAAGCAAGATGACATGATGCAATATTATGATAAAAACTCCATCTTGTTATCCTCGATGGCAACAATACAATACGTGCCTTGCTGCCCCTACTGTCACTGGGAAAGGACACCGCAAGATCGAACCCAAAGCTAAGCACTTCTCCCATTGCAAGAAAAACCAATCTAGTAGGCCAAACCAAACTGATAATTCGAAGAGACTTGCAAAGATAACCAATCATACATAAAATAATTCAGAGAAGATTCAAATATTGTTCATAGATAATCTTGATCATAAACCCACAATTCATCGATCTCAACGAACACACCGCAAAAAGAAGATTACATCGAATAGATCTCCACGAGAGAGGGGGAGAACATTGTATTGAGATCCAAAAAGAGAGAAGAAGCCATCTAGCTACTAACTATGGACCCGAAGGTCTGAGGTAAACTACTCACACTTCATCGGAGAGACTATGATGATGTAGAAGCCCTCCGTGGTGGATTCCCTTCCCATGAGCTCCTAACAGCCCCAAGATGGGATCTCGTGGATACGAGAAAGTTGCGGCGGTGGAATTAGGTTTTGGCTCCGTGTCGATCGCTTGAGGGTGCGTGAGGTATATATAGGAGGAAGGAGTACGTCGGTGGAGCAAGGGGGCCCACGAGGCGGGGCGCGCCTGGGGGCGCCTCCACCTCGTGGCCGCCTCCTCCTTTCTTGACGGAGGGTCCAAGTCTCTGGATCATATTTGTTGAGAAAATCACGCCCCAAGGTTTCATTCCGCTTGGACTCCGTTTGATATTCCGTTTCTTGAAACACTGAAATAGGCAAAAATAGCAATTACGGGCTGGGCCTCCGGTTAATAGGTTAGTCCCTAAAGTAATATAAAAGTGGAAAATAAAGCCCAATATGGTCCAAAATAGTAGATAATATAGCACGGAGCAATCAAAAATTATAGATACGTTGGAGACATATCAGGCATCCCCAAGCTTAATTCCTGCTCGTCCTCGAGTAGGTAAATGATAAAAAAGAATTTTTGATGCGGAGTGCTACTTGGCATAATTTCCATGTAACTCTTCTTAATTGTGGTATGAATATTCAGACCCGGAAGATTCAAGAAAAAAGTTTAATATTGACATAAAAATAATAATACTTCAAGCATACTAACAAAGCAATTATGTCTTCTCAAAATAACATGGCCAAAGAAAGTTATCCCTACAAAATCATATAGTCTGGCTATGCTCTATCTTCACCACACAAAGTATTTAAATCATGCACAACCCCGATGACAAGCCAAGCAATTGTTTCATACTTTTGACATTTTCAAAACTTTTTCAGTCTTCACGAATACATGAGCGTGAGCCATGGATATAGCACTATATGTGGAATATAATGGTAGTTGTGGAGAAGACAAAAAAGGGAGAAGATAGTCTCACATCAACTAGGCGTATCAACAGGCTATGGAGATGCCCATCAATATATATCAATGTGAGTGAGTAGGGATTGCCATGCAACGGATGCACTAGAGCTATAAGTAAATGAAAGCTCAACAAAAGAAACTAAGTGGGTGTGCATCCAACTCGCTTGCTCACGAAGACCTAGGGAATTTTGAGGAAGCCCATCATTGGAATATACAAGCCAAGTTCTATAATGTAAAATTCCCACTAGTATATGAAAGTGACAAAATGAGAGACTCTCTATCATGAAGATCATGGTGCTACTTTGAAGCACAAGTGTGGTAAAAGGATAGTAACATTGTCCCTTCTCTCTTTTTCTCTCATTGTTTTTATTTGGGCCTTTTCTCTTTTTTATGGCCTCTTTTTTTTAAAAAAAATTCGTCCGGTGTCTTATCCCGACTTGTGGGGGAATCATAGTCTCCATCATCCTTTCCTCACTTGGGACAATGCTCTAAAAATGATGATCATCACACTTTTATTTTTCTTACAACTCAAAAATTACAACACGATACTTAGAACAAATTATGACTCTATGTGAATGCCTCCGGCGGTGTACCGGGATATGCAATGAATCAAGAGTGACATGTATGAAAGAATTATGAACGGTGGCTTTGCCACGAATACAATGTCAACTACATGATCATGCTAGCAATATGACAATGATGGAGCACGTCATAATAAACGGAACGGTGGAAAGTTGCATGGCAATATATCTCGGAATGGCTATGGAAATGCCATGATAGGTAGGTATGGTGGCTGTTTTGAGGAAGGTATATGGTGGGTGTATGATACCAGCAAAAGTTGCGCGGTATTAGAGAGGCTAGCAATGGTGGAAGGAAGAAAAGTGTGTATAATCCATGGACTCAACATTAGTCATAAAGAACTCATATACTTATTGCAAAAATCTAGAAGTTATCAAAGCAAAGTATTACGCTCATGCTCCTAGGGGGGTAGATTGGTAGGAAAAGACCATCGCTCGTCCCCGACCGCCACTCATAAGGAAGACAATCAATAAATAAATCATGCTCCGACTTCATAACATAACGGTTCATCATACGTGCATGCTACGGGAATCACAAACTTTAACACAAGTATTTCTAAAATTCACAACTACTCAACTAGCATGACTCTAATATCACCATCTTCATATCTCAAAACAATTATCAAGCATCAAACTTTTCTTAGTATTCAAAGCACTCAAAAGAAAGTTTTACAAATCTTGAATACCAAGCATGTTATTATTATTAAGCAATTACTATGCTATTTAAGACTCTCAAAATAATCTAAGTGAAGCATGAGAGATCAATAGTTTCTATAAAACAAATCCACCACCGTGCTCTAAAAGATATAAGTGAAGCACTAGAGCAAAACTATTAAGCTCAAAAGATATAAGTGAAGCACAAAGAGCAAAACTATAAAGCTCAAAAGATATAAGTGAAGCACATAGAGTATTCTATCAAATTCCAATTCATGTATGGCTCTCTCAAAAGGTGTGTACAGCAAGGATGATTGTGGTAAACTAGAAAACAAAGACTCAAATCATACAAGACGCTCCAAGCAAAACACATATCATGTGGTGAATAAAAATATAGCTCCAAGTAAAGTTACCGATGGAAGTAGACGAAAGAGGGGATGCCTTCCGGGGGCATCCCCAAGCTTTGACTTTTTGGTGTCCTTAGATTATCTTGGGGGTGCCATGGGCATCCCCAAGCTTAGTCTCTTGCCACTCCTCTTTCCATAATCCATCAAAAGATTTCACCCAAAACTTGAAAACTTCACAACACAAAACTCAACAGAAATCTCGTGAGCTCCGTTAGCGAAAGAAAGCAAAAGACCACTTCAAGGTACTGTAATGAACTCATTCTTTATTTATATTGGTATTAAATCTACTGTATTCCAACTTCTCTATGGTTTATAAACTATTTTACTAGCCATATATTCATCAAAATAAGCAAACAACACACGAAAAACAGAATCTGTCAAAAACAGAACAGTCTGTAGTAATCTGTAACTAACGCAAACTTATGGAACTCCAAAAAATCAGCAAAAATAGTAAGGCCTAGGCAATTTGTTTATTGATCAGCAGCAATTGGAATCACTATTTTATCACGTTCTGGTGATTTTTAACAATTATTTTTGTGAAAAGAAAGTTTCTGGAAATTACAGCAAGATCAAATAACTATCATCCAAGAAGATCCTATAGGTTTAACTTGGCACAAACACTAATTAAAACATAAAACCACATCTAAACAGAAGATAGATGGATTATTTATTCTTAAATAGAAACAAAAAACAAAAAACTAAAATAAAATTGGGTTGCCTCCCAACAAGCGCTATCGTTTAACGCCCCTAGCTAGGCATAAAAGCAAGGATAGATCTAGGTATTGCCATCTTTGGTAGGCAATCCATAAGTGGCTCTCATAATAGATTCATATGGTAATTTTATTTTATTACTAGGGAAGTGTTCCATGCCTTTCTTTAATGGAAATTGGAATCTAATATTCCCTTCCTTCATATCAATAATTGCACCAATCGTTCTAAGGAAAGGTCTACCAAGAATGAAAGGACATAAAGGATTGCAATCTATATCAAGAACGATAAAATGTATGGGCACATAATTCCCATTTGCAAAAATAAGAACATCATTAATTCTTCCCATAGGTTTCTTAATAGTGGAATCCGCAAGGTGCAAGTTTAGAGAGCAATCATCAAAATCGCGGAAATCTAGCAAATCACACAAAGTTTTGGGAATAGTGGAGACACTAGCACCCAAATCACATAAAGCATAAAATTCATGATCCTTAATCTTAATTTTAATAGTTGGTTCCCACTCATCATAAAGTTTTCTAGGGATAGAAACTTCCAACTCAAGTTTTTCTTCATAAGATTGCATCAAGGCATCAACGATATGTTTAGTAAACGCTTTATTTTGACTATAAGCATGAGGAGAATTTAGCACGGATTGCAACAAGGAAATACAATCAATTAAAGAGCAACTTTCATAATTAAATTCCTTGAAATCCAATATAGTGGGTTTAGCAACATCTAGGGTTTTATTCTTTTCAATCCCACTTTTATCAATTTCATCATCAATATCTAAAAACTCTGAATTTTTGGAACGCCTTCTAGGTAAAGGTGGATCATATTCAGTCTCATCAAGATTCATATTGCAAAACAAAGATTTAATAGGGGAAACATCAATAACTTTTAGATATTCATCTTTATTTTCATAGGAATTGGAAGAACACGCTTTAATAAAGGCATCTTTCGTAGCACGCATCCTAGCGGTTCTTTCCTTGCACTCATCAATGGAAATTCTCATGGCTTTGAGAGACTCATTGATATCATGCTTAGGAGGAATAGATCTAAGCTTTAAAGAATCAACATCAAGAGAAATTATATCAACGTTCCTAGCCAATTCATCAACTTTAAGCAATTTCTCTTCAAGCAAAGCATTAAAATTCTTTTGTGAATTCATAAACTCTTTAACACTAGTCTCAAATTCAGAGGGCATCCTATTAAAATTTCCATAAGAGTTGTTGTAGGAATTTCCATAATTATTAGAAGGATTACTAGGATAAGGCCTAGGATTAAAGTTCCCTCTATACGCGTTGTTACCAAAATTATTCCTACCAACAAAATTCACATCCATAGATTCATTATTATTCTCAATCAAAGTAGACAAAGGCATATCATTAGGATCAGAAGAAACACTCTTAGTAGAAAATAATTTCATAAGTTCATCCATCTTTCCACTCAAAACATTGATTTCTTCTATCGCATGCACTTTTTTATTAGTAGATCTTTCAGTGTGCCATTGAGAATAATTAACCATAATATTATCTAGGAGTTTAGTAGCATCTCCTAAAGTGGTTTCCATAAAAGTTCCTCCCGCGGCCGAATCTAAATGATTTCTAGAAGAAAAATTCAATCCGGCATAATTTTTTTGTATAATCATCCATAGATTCAAACCATGAGTAGGACAATTACGTATCATTAATTTCATTCTCTCCCAAGCTTGTGAAAATGTTCATGATCAAGTTGCTTAAAATTCATAATATCATTTCTAAGAGAGATGATCTTAGCGGGAGGAAAATACTTAGAGATAAAAGCACCTTTGTACTTGTTCCAAGAATCAATACTATTTTTAGGCAAAGACAAAAACCAAGCTTTAGCACGATCTCTAAGCGAAAAAGGAAATAGATTCAATTTAACAATATCATTATCGACATCTTTCTTCTTTTGCATATCACATAAATCAACAAAGCTATTTAGATGAGTAGCGACATCTTCACTAGGAAGGCCGGCGAATTGATCTTTCATAACAAGATTCAACAAAGCAATAATTGATTTCACAAGATTCAGTGTTGGTAAGAGGAGCAGTCGGAGTGCTAAGGAAATCCTTATTGTTGGTATTGGTAAAGTCACACAATTTGGTATTATCTTGAGCCATCGTGACAGACAAACAATCCAACACACGAGCAAATAAAAATCAAGCGAGAAAAAGGCAAACGGAAAAAGAGAGGGCGAATAAAACGGCAAGGGTGAAGTGGGGGAGAGGAAAACGAGAGGCAAATGGCAAATAATGTAATGCGAGAGATAAGGGATTGTGATGGGTACTTGGTATGTTGACTTTTGCGTAGACTTCCCGGCAACGGTGCCAGAAATCCTTCTTGCTACCTCTTGAGCACTGCGTTGGATTTCCCCGAAGAGGAGAGGATGATGCAGCAAAGTAGCGTAAGTATTTCCCTTAGTTTTTGAGAACCAAGGTATCAATCCAGTAGGAGGCCACGCACGAGTCCCTCGTACCTACACAAAGCAAATAACTCCTTGCAACCAACGCGAATAGGGGTTGTCAATCCCTTCATAGTCACTTACGAGAGCTAGATCTGATAGATAATATTTTTGGTATTTTTGATATAGAGATGCAAAGTAAAATAAAAGGCAAAGTAAAAAAGCAAAGCAATAATAAAGTGTTGGGAGATTGATATGATGAGAATAGACCCCGGGGGCCATAGATTTCACTAGTGGCTTCTCTCAAGAGCATAAGTATTTTACGGTGGGTGAACGAATTACTGTTGAGCAATTGACAGAATTGAGCATAGTGCTACGTCTCGAGCTTGCGTTGGATTTCCCCGAAGAGGAGAGGATGATGCAGCACAGTAGCGTAAGTATTTCCCTCAGTTTTTGAGAACCAAGGTATCAATCCAGTAGGAGACCACGCGCAATGTGACGCCCCCGATTCAATCATACACTAATCATGCACGCAAACATGTACGATCAAGATCAGGGACTCACGGGAAGATATCACAACACAACTCTAAAACATAAATAAGTCATACAAGCATCATAATACAAGCCAGGGGCCTCGAGGGCTCGAATACAAGTGCCCGATCATAGACGAGTCAGCAGAAGCAACAATATCTGAGTACAGACATAAGTTAAACAAGTTGCCATAAGACGGCTAGCACAAACTGGGATACAGATTGAAAGAGGCGCAGGCCTCCTACATGGGATCCTCCTAACTACTCCAGTCGTAAATCGCCGCCCGCACGTAGTAGTAGGCACCTCCGATTAGCAGAGTGAGTCGCCGCTCACGGTGGCGCCTCGGCTCTGGTTCGGCATCTGGTTGCGACAACCGTAGAAGGGAAAGGGGGAAAAGAGGAGAAAAGCAACCGTGAGTACTCATCCAAAGTACTTGCAAGCAAGGAGCTACACTACATATGCATGGGTATATGTGTAAGGGCCATATCGGTGGACCGAATGCAGAATGCCAGGATAAGAGGGGATAGCTAATCTTGTCAAAGACTACGCTTGTGCAGCCTCCGCCTTGCAAAGATGTAGAAGAGAGTAGATCAAGTCCTCCAAGTAGCATCGCATAGCATAATCCTACCCGGCGATCCTCCTCCTCGCCTGTTAGAGAGCGATCACCGGGTTGTATCCGCACTTGGAAAGGTGTGTTTTATTAAGTATCCGGTTCTAGTTGTCATAAGGTCAAGGTACAACTCCAAGTCGTCCTGTTATCAAGATCACGGCTATTCAATAGATTAACTTCCCTGCAGGGTGCACCACATAACCCAACACGCTTGATCCCATTTGGCCGACACACTTTCTGGGTCATGCCCGCCGCGGAAGATCAACACGCCGCAGCCCCACCTAGGCCAACAGAGAGGTCAACCGCCGGTCTAAACCTAAGTGCACAGGGTCTCGTCCCATCGCCTTAGCACACCAAGACGCTATGTAACGCGGCGGAAGCAGACCTAGCCTAGCAGTGTTCCGTCCAATCCGCGCGCCGCCACTCGGTCGCCGACGTTATGAAGGCTTCGGTGATACCACGACGCCGAGTGCCCATAATCGTTCAGCGTAGCTGGTTAGTGCGTATAGACCAAATGGCCGGACTCGGATCAAATACCAAGATCTCGTTAAGCGTGTTAAGTATCCGCTGAACGCCGACCAGGCCAGGCCCACCTCTCTCTAGGTGGTCTCAACCTGCCCTGCTGCTCCGCCACAAAGTAACAATCGGGGCTGTCGGTGTCAAACCGCGGATCTCGGTAGGGGGTCCCGAATCAAGCGTCTAGGCGGATGGTAACAGGAGACAAGGGACGCGATGTTTTACCCAGTTCGGGCCCTCTTGATGGAGGTAAAACCCTACGTCCTGCTAGATTAATATTGATGATGTGTGTTACAAGAGTGGATCTACCACGAGATCAAAGAGGCTAAACCCTAGAAGCTAGCCTATGGTATGATTGTTGTTCGTCCTATGGACTAAAGCCATCCGATTTATATAGACACCTGAGAGGGCTAGGGTTACACAAAGTCGGTTACAAAGGTAGGAGATCTACATATCCGTATCGCCAAGCTTGCCTTTCACGCCAAGGAAAGTCCCATCCGGACACGGGACGAAGTCTTCAATCTTCTATCTTCATAGTCTTGGAGTCCGGCCGATGATGATAGTTCGGCTATCCGTACACCCCCTAGTCCGGAACTCCTCGGTAGCCCGAACCGGGCTTCAGCGACGACGAGTCCGGCGTATATTGTCTTCGGCGTTGCAAGGCGGGTTCTCCTTCAATCTTCATGTTCCCGTCGAATAGTGTCCGACTTCTTTATAAATGTTGCGCTCCTTGGCTTCTACGCCCAATAATGGCCTTCTTCCACGTGTCGTATGAATGCGTAAGGCTGGGATATTTTTACATTTTACCCCCTAGCCGTGCGAACGAGCCGCCTATAAGAGAGGCGAGGACCTAGATCCAGCTCACACCGTCCTCCATCCGCAAGTTCTCATCGAAGCGCCTCTGACAAAAATCCATTCCATCATGGATAGCCGACGCGGCTCCTCCTCTCGCGCTCCCAGCCCTAAGCCAGAAGATTGGGGGAGATGCTCAGTTCCACACAGCGAGCTAGTGGTACTCCAAACCGAGGGATATCTTCCCCCAGCTTTCATGGTTCTGGTTCGAGCCGGACTAGCCACCTACAAGGGTGGAAAGCAGGTGGAGAGCGTCCCCAACCCTTCCAAAGGGGAGCGGGTATGCTTTGTCCCCTATCTAATAAGGGGACTCGGATTTCCCATACATCCGTTTCTCCGGGGGCTCCTAGAGTTCTACGGACTCCAACTTCACCATCTCACGCCCCTCCATTTTGCACATCGCGGGCTTCGTAGCTTTTTGAGCTGTTCTTGGGCATCGAGCCCCATTTTGCCCTCGTGGAAGAGATTGTTTTGTCTCGCACCCGTTCTCATGAGGGGTCGATATATCAAGTGGGCGGAGCCAAATATGGCGATCGCCGGACCGGATATCTATCCGACACCCGAAGAAGGCATCCAAGACTGGCCTTCGAATGGTTCTACATGGAGGATGCCCTCTGCGGATCCAGTCCGGATCGGCCTCCGGAGTTCAACAATGCTCCCTTGAAGAAACGCCTGAGTTGGCGCCATGAGCCCTCAACGGGAAGATGATAGGGCGCCCATTATCGATGGGCGGATTAGGTTATCGCCCACTCCGGATTGACCATGATTGGAGTCATGGACACGTGCATTATGCAAGGGGTGCAGCCACTCCAATATAGGGGCCACCCTATGTGGGATTTCAACGGGGAAGATGATGCCACCCGTCATGGCCGCAAAGGGCCAGGCTCGGCAGCCGATCCGCAAAGATCCTGTCCGCTTGTACAAGGGAGAGGAGGAGGACTTCCTCCGCAAGAATCCGCTGAATGGATTTTCTATGAATAACCCTCGAGCTGGGTAAGCGGATGTTCATCTACCCGATCCATACTTTTTTAAAGTCAAGTATCTTACTCTGTAATTTCGACGCAGGAGCTGCGCCGGGATGTGGAGGGCATACGAAGCCTAAATCCACGGTCCGAGGATCCGAACGATCCTTGATCGACCTCCAAGAGGATCCGGACATAAAGGTGGAGCTGATTGACGGGTGTTCCACCAACATAGCATAGACAATGCCCTAGTCGCCATTACGGTGACTACCCCGGTTTGTTTCGGCCTCCCGGTGACTACGACCAAGGTCTTGACACCATCATTTGATCCAAGCCAATTCGACCATCCCATACCGATGGTGCATCGCAGAGGCGCCTTTAAGGTGGGAAGCCGAACCACGGCGGCCGCCAACAAGGGTCATCCGCCCAGCAGAGGAAGAGGAGGCGACGCGAACCAAACGTCGCCGAACGGTACGGAGCACCGCTATTTTTAAGGGAAGGATCCCTAGGAGGTATATTAATGCTCATAACTTTTCCAGAAAGAGCGCTCGCCGGATAGTGTCCGGAGAGGTTGCCAATCAAGCCTCCGCCGGCCACGCTCCAACGCATGGTCCTGGAGGGGAGGCGAATACAAGGCGTGAGCCGGACGCTCCGACGGAGGATGCCGACAGCTGTCCGCCACCCGTCCGAGGTGGAGAGCGCCATGAATCACAAAGGCCGCCGGACAGTTCTTCGTGACGCGTGTTTCTCCCCGGAGGTGTTAAATGCCTTTGAAGCGGGAAACGCGCACCTCCGTGCTGCTCAAGATGGGTTAACTTGAGCCACGGAGCAGTATGTGAAAGACATACGGGTAAGTAATTTTAATAGTTATATATGCCAGTAGCCCCCGAGACTTAAAATAGTTGAAATAACTGATTTAAGGATCAATTATTATGTAGGGTCTTACGGATAAGAATACCCATCTGTCCCAGGAGCTCCAAGAGTGCAAGGCCCAACTTGAGGTCAAGATCAGCATGACAGGGGGAGCCACAGAGACCCCCGCTGGTAAGACGCACTTTGAAAAGATAATTATTTAGCAAAGTGCGGCGTGAATCTGACAATAATATTGCAGAGGGCGCCGGACTAGATCCGGACAAGCAACAACTACTGCGTCAGCTAAAGGCCGGCGAGAGGGTGCTTATGAAGGTGCAGCAGGAGAGAAACAAGCTCCAAGATGCCCGCACCCAGCAAGGAGAAGAGCTGAAAGGTGTTCGGGCCCAGCTGTCTGGCTCCGTGAAGGAGAATCAGCGGCTTCGTCGCGGCATTTATAGTAAGTGCTTGAAAAAATTCCGTTGAAAAGAAGAATTCGGCGAGGGAGTCGATTGACAGAAATATGTCTTTAGGTGTGCTCACAGGTCGCTCTGCGGAGGAAATGCCTGAATCAACGGGTGACCAACTTCCCGAGCTAGTGCAATTGCTCGAACGTGTTCGGCAAAGCGGCGAGTGGCGCTGTTCATGCTTTATGGCCATCCGCCCCTACCCGAGGGCCTTGGTGAGCTTGCTGAGAAGCTTGAGGAGCACGGCGACGCCTCCGCTTGTGGAAGATATCGGCCTGCCGTCGAGGCGCCAGGAGGCTGGGCCATGGTGAAGACACGCACCCGAAGTCGACCCAAACCACATGGCCGAGGTCGGACTGCGGGGCCCGATGGGAAGGAGATCCTGTGAGTTGATGTACGCCAAGTAGAACTGGCGCGAATATTCCTAACAGGATCAGAAATTAGACAGCTGTTAGATGGGATTGAGGAGGAGTACAATCACCGGTTTGACGATGTAAGTTGAAATGACATGTAAAATGCCTTCTAGCCGGATTGTAGATCGCTTTGTCGTTGCGGACCGCTTTCGCTTCAACCTCGGGACCCAACAGTCCGGAGTGTGTCCGAATACCCTTACGGTTATAAAAGAACTGGGGCATGCATGGAGACAAGGCGTCGGGTCATAATTGCTTTATCGCATAAGTGCCCAACTAGTTATGTTATATTACATGGTTAGTAAGAAACATCTTCCGTGGAGAATAGTTCCGTTAAGGGTTCCTTTCTCGGAGGCATGCCCTAAAGTGCAATGCCGACTACGAAAATAGCAGAAAAAGCATCTGGGGCAGATAAATAAGTAAGTAATAAATCATCTTTCAAGTCACCGACCGAATATTCTCTTAAGAACGCTTAGCTTTCGCTTCACCCACCGAGGTACACATCCGGCCGACCAGCGGTAATAATCGCAGAGGTGCTCCTTTACCTCCTAGCCGAACAATCGGGAACGAGGGGTAAGCACAGAGCCAGCAACCCAGCTTGGCCAAAACTTAAGTCATATCGATGCATATAATGGTGAATAAAAGGTACATGCGGAAGTATGACACATGTATTGGGCATAAAGCCCAGATGAATAAGCTTCGTAAAAAGAAGCCCCAGTATAATGAGTGCCGTGAGCACGTCAAGTGTGTAAAAGAACAAAGCGCAAATCAGCCCATAAAAGGTGTTGAAAAAAGTGGGAAGAAGGAGGAGGACGAGAGCAGTAAAAAAGGGGTGGACGGGGAGTGAGACGAACCCGAGTCCGGCGCTAGGCGAGAATCTTCGGAGACGGGCTGCGCTCCATGGGTTCGCCTCGAGTCTTGTCGATCGTTACGTGAGACGGTATGTTCACCGGTCAGACTTGGTCGATGATGAAGGACCTTCCCACTTGGGCTTAAGTTTGTCCTTTTTCTTGTCCGCACGCGTGAGAACGAAGTTCGCCAACATTGTAAGTTTTGGCCCGTGCATCTCTGCTTTTGATATCTTCGAGCTCGCTGTTGATAAAATGCGGAACGAGCCTTTGCCACGCCCCGCCCCTCCTCTAAAGCGCCAAAACTGTCCTACCGATCCAACTCGGCTTCTCTTTCTTCGTATATGCGCATTACCAGGTGAGTCATGAATTATATCGCAGGCGTAACTGCCTCTGCGCCAGATACCATAAAAAATGGTGTGAATCCAGAGTTCGGTTTGGCGTGGTCCGCAGCCCCTAGAGTACGGAGTCGAGCCCTCTACCCAAAGGCGTGTTAGATTCCTTGAGGGACCGCACTAGTCTGGGTTTGATGCCGCCATGATTAGACCATTTGCTCGCTCGACTTGACCGTTAGTTTGGGGGTGATAGATCGAAGCGTAATCGAGCTTGATGCCCATGTTTTTGCACCAGAGTTTAACCTCGTCGGCCGTGAAGTTCGTGCCGCTATCGTGATGATGCTGTGGGGGCGCCAAACGTGTACTACCCCGGATATGAAGTCTATCACCGTCCGGATTCTCGCCGCTTTAACCGCTTGGCCTCAATCCATTTGGTGAATTTGTCCACCATGACCAATAAGTATTTGTGCTTGTGGGTTCCCCTTTAAGGGGTCCAACCATGTCAAGCCCCTGCATCGCGAACGGCTAGGTAATGGGTATAGTTTTGAGGACGGGGTGGCATGTGGCTCGATTAGCAAAGAGCGGCAACCGACGATCGTTGGACTAAATCTCGAGCATCCGCCCGGCTGTCGGCCAATAAAATCCTGTCGGAAGGCCTTGCTGCAAGGGCTCGGGCTGCAGCGTGGTGCCCGCCGAGTCCGGCGTGAATTTCAGCCAGAGATTTCGCCTTCCTCTTCGGAGATACACCTTTGAAGGACTCCGTTGTGCTTTTCTTATAAAGTTCTCCTCATGGACCTTGTAGGCTTTAGATCGCCGAACTATGCAGCGGGCCTCATTTTGGTCTTCGGAGGTTCCCGCCAGATTAAGTAGGCTAGGAATGGCTCGTCCACGGGCAATTACTGCCATTATTTCGTGAGCTGAATGTGTTATTTCATTGGCTGAGCTACCGATTGTGTCGTAATGGTCTGAGTTAGGTGATGCAGCTGGCTCCGGATTGTTATTTCCGGACTCCTCTTCCCATAATACGGATGGCTTAAAGAGCCGCTCCAGAAGATGCTAGGAGGGACGGCGTCGCTATGCTACCGATGCGTGCTAACACATCTGCTGCCTGGTTATTATCCCGGCTACATGATGGAATTCTAGTCCTTCAACCGAGCTGACATTTTTAGGACGGCGCTATGGTAAGCTGCCATTTTGGATCTTTACGCCAAAGTCTCCATTTACTTGGGATATTGCGAGGTTTGAATCTCATGACCTCTAGGCGTTGAATGCCCATGGAGATTGCCATCCGGAGGCCATGTAGAAGGGCCTCAGATTCGCCGCGTTGTTGGAGTCCGTACATTATTTGAAGTACGATTGATTGTGTCTCCGCTTGGGGATGCCAGACGATGCCAGCCCCAAGCCAGCCAACATTTTGGATCCGTCGAAATGCATGATCCTGTTGAGTACGCCCTGCATTTTTTAGGGAGTTCGTCTTCGTCCATTCGGCGATTTAAGTCAGCCGTAACTCGCGATTTTATAGCTCGCCGTGGTTTGTAGGTTATGTCAAATGGTAAGAGCTTGATAGCCCATTTTGCAATCCTGTCCGCTATGCCGCGATTGTTTATAATATTGTTGAGAGGTACTTGAGGCCACCGTTATTGAACACTCTTGAAAGTAGTGGCGCAGCTTCCGGATGCTATGAACTCCGATACGCTATCTTTTGATAATGTGGGTACCGGATTTGCATGGAGTTAGAACAAAGGATACGTAGTACAATGGTTTTGAAGAGGGAATTTGTGCCTTTCGCTTCTCGCTCAACGACGAGTACCGCTACCGACAACTTGATGTGTTGCTGCGATATATAAAATCATAGGTTCGCCCGGGTTGGGCGCGCCGAACCGGATTTGTTGCCAGATGGCTTTTATTTCTTTGAGTCCGGTTGTGGCAGATCCGCCCATTCAAATGTTCGTGCTCCGGAGGAGGCGGTAGAGGGCGAGCCTTTTCTCCCAAACGGGAGATGAAGCGACTTAAGGCCGCTACGCATCCGTTAGTTTTTGTATCTGCTGAGGTTTTTGGAATATCCAATTGTGACAGAGCTCGGATTTTGGCCGGGTTTGCTTCAATTCCTCTACCGGATATGATGAAGCCCAAGAGCTTTCCTACCGGTACGCCAAAGACGATTTTTCCGGATTGAGCTTAATGTCATATGCTCGAGGTTGTCGAATGTCACCTCAAGTCTTCTACTAGGTTCCGACGTGTTTGGTCTTGACGACCACATCGCTCTACGATGCCTCTACTGTTTTGCCTATCCGGTAGCCGACATGTTTGAATCATGCGCTGATATGTTGCGCCGGCGTTTTTGAGTCCGAAGGGCATTGTGTTGAAGCGTAATGGCCCATATGGAGTAATGAATGCCGCTATGGCCTGATCTTTCTCCGCCATCTTGATTTGATGGTATCCGGAGTATGCGCCGAGGAAGCACAATGAATCATGCCCGCGGTAGCATCGATGATTTGGTCGATGCGAGGGAGGGGAAAGGGTCCTTTGGACAGGCCTTGTTAAGGTCTTTAAAATCGATCAGAGGCGCCAGGATTTGTCCTTTTTGGTACCATTACTAGATTGGCTAGCCAGTCCGGATGTTTTATATCTCCGATGAATCCGCTTCTAAGAGTTTGGCTAGCTCCTCTCCCATTGCCTGTCTTTTGGGTTCGGAAAATCGTCAAGAGCTTGTTTGATCGGCTTGAACTTTTAGGATATTTAGGTTGTGCTCTGCCAGCTGCGTGGGATTCCTGGCATGTCTGAAGGGTGCCAGGCAAAAATGTCCCAATTTTCCCGAAGGAATTCTCGTAGTGCGGCTTTGACATCAGGACTTAATTGTGCCCCAATGGAGGTCGTCTTTGTGGGGTCCGTTGGATGGACCTGAAATTTGACTATTTCGTCTGCTGGTTTAAAAGAGGTGGACCTGGACCTCTTATCGAGTATTATATCGTCCCTATCCACCGTGGAGCGCAGCGTAGTTAGTTCTTCTGCCGCTAGGGCTTCGGATAATGCCTCTAGGGCTAGTACGGCTGTCTTATTTTCAGCACGGAGTGTCAGATCCGGATCATCGGCGAGAGTGATTATCCCATTGGGTCCGCATTTTGAGCTTCATGTACCCGTAGTGGGGTATAGCTTGAAGATTGTGAATGCCTCTCGCCTAAAAAAAGCGTGATATCCGCTGCGAATGGGGCCACTTGAAACGTGACCTCCTCGGACCAGAATTGTCCGGTGAGCCAACACTACATCTAGTGTGATTTTTCCTGCAAAGATACTTCTCGACTAGGGATTATCCTCCAAGGTTGTGCTGCTTCGCTCAATGCGGCTCCAGCCAATTTCCATTTTTGAAGGGTTTCATAGATGAGGTTTAATCCGATGCCGCCATCCATGAGTACCTTAGTAAGACGAAAACCGTCCACTATCGGACTGAGGACCAATGCGGCTGGTTCTCTAGTTGTTCGGAATTTAGGTTCATCCCTGGCGTTGAAGGTGATAGCCGTGTTGCTCCATGGATTTTTTGTTGCTACTTGGTAGACTTCGGCGAGGCTGCAGATTGTTCGTTTCTGCATGTTATTTGATGCGAAAGTCTCGAAGACTGTTAATACCGTACTGGTACTGCTGGGTGTTGGGGAACGTAGCATAAATTCAAAATTTTCCTACGTGTCACCAAGATCTATCTATGGAGAAACTAGCAACGAGGGAAGGAGAGTGCATCTACATACCCTTGTAGATCGCTAAGCGGAAGCGCTCAAGTGAACGGGGTTGAAGGAGTCGACTGCCGTGATTCAAATCACCGATGATCAAGTGTCGAACGGACGGCACCTCCGCGTTCAACACACGTACAGCCCGGTGACGTCTCCCACGCCTTGATCCAGCAAGGAGAGAGGGAGAGGTTGAGGAAGACTCCATCCAGCAGCATCACAACGGCATGGTGGTGGTGGAGGAGCGTGGCAATCCCGCAGGGCTTCGCCAAGCACCAAGGGAGAGGAGGAGGAGGAGAGGCAGGGCTGCGCCTGGAGAGGGAGGCTCTCGTGTGTTATGGGCAGCCCCCAGGGCCTCATATATATAGGGGAAGGGGAGGGCTGCGCCCCCTCTAGGGTTTCCCACCCCAAGGGGTGCGGCCAGCCCTAGATGGGACTTGGGGGGCGGCCAAGAGGGGGAGGAGTGCCTCCCAAGTCAAGTGGAGGCCCTCCCCCTTAGGGTTTCCCTTCCCATGCGCATGGGCCTTGGGGGCTGGTTCCCTTGGCCCATTATGGCTAGGGCGCCCCTACAGCCCATGCTACTGTATTGGACGTGGTGGAACACTTCCGGACCTCCGGACCCTCCGAATCCTCCGAACCTTCCGAAGCTTCCTGTACAATACCGAAAAACCCGAACTTTTTCCTAACCCAACAACAACTTTCCATATATAAATCTTTACCTCCGACCATTCCGAACTCCTCGTGACGTCCGGGATCTCATCCGGACTCAACAACATTCGCAACCACATACAAACTTCCTTTATAACCCTAGCGCCATCGAACCTTATGTGTAGACCCTACGGGTTCGGGAGACAAGCGCATATGACCAGACGTTCTCCCGTCAATAACCAACAGCGGATCTGGATACCCATGTTGGCTCCTACATGTTCCACGATGATCTCATCGGATGAACCACGATGTCAAGGACTCAATCGATCCCGTATACAATTCCCTTTGTCTAGCGGTATTGTACTTGCCCGAGATTCGATCGTCGGTATACCGATACCTTGTTCAATCTCGCTATCGCAAGTCTCTTTACTGCTCCGTAACACATCATCCCGTGATCAACCCCTTGGTCACATTGTGCACATTATGATGATGTCCTACCGAGTGGGCCCAGATACCTCTCCGCTTACATCGGTGACAAATCCCAGCCTTGATCCGTGTCAACCCAATGGTCACTTTCGGAGATACCGTAGTGCACCTTTATAGTCACCCAGCCACGCCAGACGCTTGATACACCCAAAGCACTCCTACGGTATCCGGAATTGCACGATCTCATGGTCTAAGGAAAAGATACTTGACATTAGAAAAGCTTTAGCATACTAACTACACGATCTTTGTGCTAGGCTTAGGATTGTCTTGTCCATCACATCATTCTCCTAATGATGTGATCCCGCTATCAATGACATCCAATGTCCATGGTCGGAAACCGTAACCATCTATTGATCAACGAGCTAGTTAACTAGAGGCTTACTAGGGACATGGTGTTGTCTATGTATCCACACATGTATCGCTGTTTCCGGTCAATACAATTATAGCATGAATAATAAACGATTATCATGAACAAGGAAATATAATAATAACTAATTTATTATTGCCTCTAGGGCATATTTCCAACAGTCTCCCACTTGCACTAGAGTCAATAATCTAGTTCACATCGCCATATGATTAACACTGATAAGTCACATCGCCATGTGACCAACATCCAAAGAGTTTACTAGTGTCTTAAACTAGTTCACATCACCATGTGATTAAGTCTCAATGAGTTCGGGTTTGATCATGTTTTGCTTGTGAGAGAGGTTTTAGTCAACGGTCCGAACCTTTCAGATCCGTGTGTACTTCGCAATTCTCTATGTCATATTGTAAATGCTGCTTTCACGCCCACTTGGAGCTATTCCAAATGGTTGCTCCACTATACGATCCGGTTTGCTTCTCGAGTCACCGGATAGGTGTTAAAGCTTGCATCAACGTAACCCTTTACGCCAACTCTTTATCACCTCCATAATCGAGAAACATGTCCTTATTCCTCTAAGGATAATTTTGACCGCTATCCGGTGATCCACCTTGATCACCTTTGTACTCTCTTGCCGATATGTAGCAAGGCACACTTCGGTGCGGTACACAAAGATAGCATACTATAGAGCCTATGTCCAAGCATAGGGGCGACCTTCATCCTTTCTCTCTTTTCTGCCGTGGTCGAGCTTTAACTCTTAACTTCATACCTTACATCTCGTGCAAGAACTCCTTCTTTGATCGATCCATCTTGAACACTTTCAAGATCATGTCAAGGTATATGCTCATTTGAAAGTATTATTAAGCATTTTGATCTATCCTTATAGATCTCGATGCTCAATGTTCAAATAGCTTAATCCAGGTTTTCTATTGAAAACATCTTCAAATAACCCTATATGCTTTCCAGAATTTCTACATCATTTCGATCATCCATATGTCAACAACATATACTCATCGAAATTCTATAGTGCTCCCACTCACTTCTTTGGAAATACAAGTTTCTCATAAACTTTGTATACACCCAAAATCTTTGATCATCTCATCAAAGCACACATTCCAACTCCGAGATGCTTACTCCATTCCTTAGAAAGGATCGCTGGAGCCAGCATACCTTTTAGCATCCTTAGGATCGACAAAACTTTTCTGATTGTATCACATACAACCTTTCCTTACGAAAACCGGTAAGGAAACTCATTTTGACATCCATCCGCCAGATTTCATAAATGCAGCTTATGCTAACATGATTCCGACGGACTTAAGCATCGCCACGGATGAGAAAATCTCATCGTAGTCAACTCCTTGAACTTGTGAAAACTCTTTGCCACAAGTCGAGCTTCATAGAAGGTGACATTACCGCCCATGTCCGCCTTCTTCTTAAAGACCCATTTATTTCAATGGCTTGCCGATCATCGGCAAGTCCACCAAAGTCCATGCTTTGTTATGATACATGGATCCTACTCGGATTTCATGGTTTCTAACCATTTGTCGGAATTTGGGCCCACCATCGCTTCTCCATAGCTCGAGGTTCATTGTTGTCTAGCAACATGACCTTCAAGACAGATTGCTGTACCACTCAAGTAGTACGCATCCTTGTCACCCCACGAGGTACGGTAGTGACTTGATCCAAACTTCATGATCACTATCATAAGCTTCTACTTCAATTGGTGTAGGTGCCACGAACAACTTCCTGTGCCTCGCTACACACTAGTTGAAGTGATGGTTCAATAACCTCATCAAGTCTCCACCATCCTCCCACTCAACTTTTCGAGACTAACTTTTCCTCGAGAAAGGACCCGATTCAAGAAACAATCCCTATTGCTTCCGGATCTGAATTAGGAGGTATACCCAACCGCTTTGGGTATCCTATGAAGATGCATTTGATCCGCTTTGGTTCGAGCTTATCAACTGAAACTTTTCACATAAGCGCCGCAGCCCCAAACTTTTAAGAAACGACAACTTAGGTTTCTCCAAACGGTGTCGCCTCAACGGAATTACGTGGTGCCCTATTAAAGTGAGTGCGGTTGTCTCTAATGCCTAACCCATGAACGATAGTGGTAATTCGATAAGAGACATCATGGTACGCACCATATCCAATAGAGTGCAACTATGATGTTCGGACACACCATCACACTATGGTGTTCCAGCGGTATTAATTGTGAAACAATTTGCACAATGTCTTAATTGTGTGCCAAAACTCGTAACTCAGATACTTATCTCTATGATCATATCATAGACATTTTATCCTCTTGTCACAATGATCTTAAACTTCACTCTGAAATTACTTGAACCATTCAACAATTCAGACTTGTGTTTCATCAAGTAAATATACTCAACATATACTCAATCATCTGTGAAGTCGAAACATAATGATATTCACTGCATGCCTCAAGACTCATTGGACTGCACACATCAAAATGTGTTACTTCCAACAAGTTGCTACCTTGTTCCATCTTATCAAACCGAGGCATTTCACATCTTGCCCATGTGGTATGTTTTGCATATCTCAAGTGATTCAAAATCAAGTGAGTCCAAACGATCCATCTGCATGGAGTTTCTTCATGCATATACACCAATAGACATGGTTCGCATGTCTCAAACTTTTCATAAATGAGTGAGTCCAAAGATCCATCAACATGGAGCTTCTTCATGCTTTACACCAATATGACTTACATGGCGAGTGCCACAAGTAAGTGGTACTATCATTACTATCTTATACATTTGGCATGAAAATGTGTATCACTACGATCGAGATTCAATAAACCATTTTTAGGTGCAAGACCATCAAGGTATTATTCAAATAAATAGAGTAACCATTATTCTCCTTAGATGAATAACAGATTGCGATAGACATAATCCAATCATGTCTATGCTCAATGCAAACACCAAATGACAATTATTTAGGTTTAATACTAATCTTGATGGTAGAGGGAGCGCATGATGTTTGATCACATCAAACTTGGAAACACTTCCAACACATATCGTCACTCACCTTTAGCTAGTCTCCGCTTATTCCGTAGCTTTTGTTTCGAAGTTACTAACACTTAGCAACCGAACCGTATCTAATACCCTGGTGCTACTAGGAGTACTAGTAAAGTACACATTAACATAATGTATATCCAATATACTTCTATCGACCTTTCCAGCCTTCTCATCTACCAAGTATCTAGGGTAATTCTGCCCAGGGCTGTTCCCCTATTACGTAGCACTTAGTCTCGGTTTGGGTTCAACCTTGGGTTTCTTCACCGGAGCAGCAACTGATTTGCCGCTTCATGAAGTGTCCCTTCTAGCCCTTGCCCTTCTTGAAACTAGTGGTTTCACCAACCATCAACAATTGATGCTCCTTCTGATTTCTACTTTCGCGATGTCAAACAACGCGAATACCTCAAGGATCATCATATCTATCCTCGATATGTTATAGTTCATCACGAAGCTCTAGCAGCTTGGTGGCAATGACTATGGAGAAACATCACTATCTCATCTGGAAGTTCAACTCCCACTCGATTTAAGTGATTGTTGTATTCAGACAATCTGAGCACAAGCTCAACGATTGAGCTTTTCTCCCTTAGTTTGTAGGCTAAGAAAATCGCCGGAGGTCTCTTACCTCTTGACGTGGGCACGAGCCTGAAATCCCAATTTCAGCCCTCAAACATCTTATATGTTCCGCGACGTTTCAAAGCGCCTTTGGTGCCTCAACTCTAAACCGCTTAACGAACTATCACGTAGTTATCAAAACGTGTATGTCCGATGTTCGCAACATCCACAAACGACGCTTGGGGTTCAGCACACTCGAGCGTGCATTAAGGACATAAGCTTTCTCTCGTCCGCATAATCGCTACTTTCAACTTTCAACTATATTTTCTCTAGGAACATATCTAAACAAGGGAACTAAAGCGCGAGCTACGACATAATTTGCAAAAGGTCTTTTGACTATGTTCAAGATAATTAAGTTCATCTTATGAACTCCCACTCGATAGACATCCTCCGGTTATCTAAGTGATTACATGATCCGAATCAACTAGGCCGTGTCCGATCAACACGTGAGACGGACTAGTCATCATCGGTGAACATCTTCATGTTGATCGTATCTACTATACGACTCATGCTCGACCTTTCGGTCTCCGTGTTCCGAGGCCATGTCTTCACATGCTAGGCTCGCTGTTAACCCTAAGTGTTTCGCGTGTAAATCTTGCTTACACCGTTGTATGTGAATGTAAGAATCCATCACACCCGATTAACACGTGGTGCTTAGAAGCGACGAACTGTAGCAACGGTGCACGCTTAGGGAGAACACTTCTTGAAATTTGTAAGGGATCATCTTATTTACTACCGTCGTTCTAAGTAAACAAGATGCATAAACATAATAAACATCACATGCAATTATATAGTAGTGACATGATATGGCCAATATCATATTGCTCCTTTTGATCTCCATCTTCGGGGCTCCATGATCATCATTGTCACCGGCATGACACCATGATCTCCATCATCATGATCTCCATCATCGTGTCTTCATGAAGTTGTCTCGCCAACTATTACTTCTACTACTATGGCTACCGTTAGCAATAAAGTAAAGTAATTACATGGCGTTGTTTAATGACACGCAGGTCATACAATAAATAAAGACAACTCCTATGGCTCTCGCCGGTTGTCATACTCATCGACATGCAAGTCGTGAATCCTATTACAAGAACATGATCAATCTCATACATCACATATCATTCATCACATTCTTCTTGGCCATATCACATCACATAGCATACCCCGCAAAAACAAGTTAGACGCCCTCTAATTGTTGTTTGCATGTTTTACGTGGCTGCTATGGGTTTCTAGCAAGAACGCTTACCTACGCAAAACCACAACGTGATATGCCAATTGCTATTTACCCTTCATAAGGACCCTTTTCATCGAATCCGTTCCGACTAAAGTGGAGAGACGGCACCCGCTAGCCACCTTATGCACCAAGTGCATGTCACCGGTGGAACCTGCCTCACGTAAGAGCGTGTAAGGTCGGTCCGGCCGCTTCATCCCACAATACCGTCAAACAAGATTGGACTAGTAACGGTAAGCATATTGAACATCATCAACGCCCACAACTACTTTGTGTTCTACTCGTGCAAAGAATCTACGCAATAGACCTAGCTCGATACCACTGCTGGGGAACGAGAATAAATTCAAAATTTTCCTACGTGTCACCAAGATCTATCTATGGAGAAACTAGCAACGAGGGAAGGAGAGTGCATCTACATACCCTTGTAGATCGCTAAGCGGAAGCGCTCAAGTGAACGGGGTTGAAGGAGTCGTGACTGCCGTGATTCAAATCACCGATGATCAAGTGCCGAACGGACGGCACCTCCGCTCTCAACACACGTGACAGCCCGGTGACGCCTCCCACGCCTTGATCCAGCAAGGAGAGAGGGAGAGGTTGAGGAAGACTCCATCCAGCAGCAGCACAACGGCATGGTGGTGGTGGAGGAGCGTGGCATCCCAAGCAGGCTTCGCCAAGCACCAAGGAGAGGAGGAGGAGGAGAGGCAGGCTGCACCGGAGAGGGAGGCTCTGTGTTATGGGCAGCCCCTGTGGCCTCATATATATAGGGAAGGGAGGGCTGCGCCCCTCTAGGGTTTCCCACCCCAAGGGGTGCGGCCAGCCCTAGATGGGACTTGGGGCGGCTAGAGGGGAGGAGGCCTCCCAAGTCAAGTGGAGGCCCTCCCCTTAGGGTTTCCCTCTCCCATGCGATGGGCCTTGGGGGCTGGTTCCCTTGGCCCATTATGGCTAGGGCGCCCCTCACAGCCCATGCTACTGTATTGACGTGGTGGAACACTTCCGGACCTCCGACCCCTCCGAATCCTCCGAACCTTCGAAGCTTCCGGTACAATACCCAAAAACCCGAACTTTTCCTAACCCAACAACAACTTTCCATATATAAATCTTTACCTCCGACCATTCGAACTCCTCGTGACGTCCGGATCTCATCCGGACTCGAACAACATTCGCAACCACATACAAACTTCCTTTATAACCCTAGCGCCATCGAACCTTATGTGTAGACCCTACGGGTTCGGAGACAAGCGAGACATGACCGAGACGTTTCCCGTCAATAACCAACAGCGGATCTGGATACCCATGTTGGCTCCTACATGTTCCACGATGATCTCATCGGATGAACCACGATGTCAAGGACTCAATCGATCCCAGATACAATTCCCTTTGTCTAGCGGTATTGTACTTGCCCGAGATTCGATCGCCGGTATACCGATACCTTGTTCAATCTCGCTATCGGCAAGTCTCTTTACTGCTTCCGAACACATCATCCCGTGATCAACCCCTTGGTCACATTGTGCACATTATGATGATGTCCTACCGAGTGGGCCCAGAGATACCTCTCCGCTTACACGGAGTGACAAATCCCGCCTTGATCCGTGTCAACCCAATGGTCACTTTCGGAGATACCAGAGTGCACCTTTATAGTCACCCGCTTACGCCAGGACGCTTGATACACCCAAAGCACTCCTACGGTATCCGGAATTGCACGATCTCATGGTCTAAGGAAAGATACTTGACATTAGAAAAGCTTTAGCATACTAACTACACGATCTTTGTGCTAGGCTTAGGATTGTCTTGTCCATCACATCATTCTCCTAATGATGTGATCCCGCTTATCAATGACATCCAATGTCCATGGTCGTGAAACCGTAACCATCTATTGATCAACGAGCTAGTTAACTAGAGGCTTACTAGGGACATGGTGTTGTCTATGTATCCACACATGTATCGCTGTTTCCTATCAATACAATTATAGCATGAATAATAAATGATTATCATGAACAAGGAAATATAATAATAACTAATTTATTATTGCCTCTAGGGCATATTTCCAACACTGGGTTGGTTGCCCGGGCTAAAAAGCCTCACGCCACTTTTGGCCACTGTCGAGTATCCAACACGCCAAGGCTGTGTGTTGGAGTGGCGCCTCCATCTTGTGGATTTTGCAGGTCCGCTGAGCCAACCCTCCAAAGATGGTTCCGCACTTTTAGGGGGTTTTGGTTTTTTAGATTCAACCCGGTGCTTGATAATGATGCACCCTTTTGTTTCGGACTAGGATGTATTCAATGCGGATTATCCCAAAATTTACTTTCGGTTTCCAAGCGCTCTCCATCGCATGTAATTTTGTACTATGGTCACCAAGTCAAGAAGCGTGTAATTTTGCGATGACTTATGGCGCTTAGGATTCCCTTGTCCGCAATTATTGCAGAAAATCGATTGCGTCCTCCTCTCGGCAGTCCTTTATCCTGCTCATAACTAGGAGGAATCGCCCAGAATGGTGTATCGCTTCATCGGGCTCTTGCGAATTTGAGAGAGATCGCTAATGTTTGGGTGGGCGGTGAACTAGATCCGAACCCCATCCAATTTAGGACTCAAGGGCGAGAAGTTTCCAACTTGGAAGTTTGGATTTTTAGTGTTATCTCATGAGTTCAACCCACCGCCTGACTTTAAGTTCGTGGCTTGATCAACGTCCCGCCCCTCCTGCGGGAATCCGGCATGGAGGATCGGGAATCGATGTAACTAGTCCTTAAGGTACAAGAAGAATCGCCACATTGCTGCTCTATCACAACAACATGATGGGTAGCCCGGGAGAGTTGATCTCTCGATCGGTTTTAGGCCCGATCCTCGTCGAAGTCCGTGGCGACTCCTGTAGTGGCGATGCGATCCAAGAGCTCGCTTATGGAGGAGAGCTCGATCGATCTAACTGTTCGCAAGTTCCGAACTAACACGAGATTGGTTTCGGCGACTCGAGAGGTCATCGACGCCAAGCAGTTAGGCCGGATGGCGGTCATAAGAAAAGCACCTAGTCAAGAGTTCGCCACGCCAAGGCTCCCTTTGATGTATAGTATCGCCTTTAAAGACGAGATGAGGCATCCTACCGACGCGGTATTTACATAGAGGAACTCTCAATGAAAGCACCAATGTCGGTGTCAAACCGGCGGATCTCGGTAGGGGGTCCCAACTATGCCTAGGCGGATGGTAACAGAGACAAGGGACACGATGTTTTACCTGTGTTCGGCCCTCTTGATGGAGGTAAAACCCTATGTCCTCGCTAGATTAATATTGATGATGTGTGTTACAAGAGTGGATCTACCATGAGATCAAAGAGGCTAAACCCTAGAAGCTAGCCTATGGTATGATTGTTGTTCGTCCTATGGACTAAAGCCATCCGGTTTATATAGACAACGGAGAGGGCTAGGGTTACACAAAGTCGGTTACAAAGGTAGGAGATCTACATATCCGTATCGCCAAGCTTGCCTTTCACTCCAAGGAAAGTCCCATCCGGACACGGACTAAGTCTTCAATCTTCTATCTTCATAGTCTTGGAGTCCGCCGATGATGTAGTTCGCTATCCGACACCCCTAGTCCGAAATCCTCAGGCCGCCAGAACCCAGGCCCACCTCTACCGGGATGGAGCCACCTGCCCTTCAACCCCCATCTCCTAACAGTATCACAAGTAATGTAACAGATAAAGTATATAGATATGCCCAGATCACCTCCCAAGTGATCACGACCCAATTGTATAGCATGGCGTATTTGACAAGAGTGTAGGGCCACCGATGGAACTCTAGCATCCTATACTAAGCAAGAGGATAACATGTAAGGGTAACAATCAGAGCAACAATGACAAAGGCGTGCATCGAATAGGATTAACCAAAGCAAGAATATGCTACACTACTCTAATGCAAGTAGTATAGAGAAGAGTAGGCTTATATCCGTGATCAAAGGGGCTTGCCTGATTGCTTTGGCAAGAAGGAGGGTCACAACACCGTAGTCAACTAGGGTCGCCAGCCCCTGTGGTCTACTCGAAAGAAGTAACGGAGAGGGAACACAATAAATAACAGAGCAATCAAAGCATTACAAAGCCGTAATAAGACAATACACGGTGTTCGTGTGCCTTAACGCTGTAGTAGGTGATACCGGTGAAGGGGGAAACATCCGGAAAGTATCCTTGTTTCGCTTTGACAAAAATGAACCGGAGGGGGAAAGTTGTGAGTCTCGATAGGTTAGGGGTGTGGCATTTAACGGGTTATGCGATCCGAATCGCCTCGTCGCTCGAGCAACTTTCATGTAGAAAGTATTTTCATCTCGAAGCTACGCTTTATTTTATATTAATTTTAAAAGATTTAAATCATTTTAGGATTAATTTAATTATTTTAATTCAACATTATCTGTAACAGTGTTTGCCGACATCAGCAGCCAATGTGAGGTGTTGATTGATCAACCGACGCGTGGGTCCAAAGTGGGACCCACCTCGCCATTCACTATTAGGCTAATTAGAGATTAGGTTAAACTAATTACTATTTATTTAAACTAACAAAAGTTAATTAGATTAATTAAAGAGGATTAATTAACTTAATTAATTCACTAATTAATTAATTAATTATAAATTTTATTAATTCATTTTACTTATTTTATTTTTTATTTTATTAAAAACGCTCGGGCCGGGCCCCATGTGTCTCTGTGGGCCTGTAGGGGCTAGCGGGCATGCGGGCGCCGGGCGCAAAGAGGAGCGGGACCGATCGGGCACCGCCTGAAGGCGAGGCCATGGCCGTGGCGGCCCCATGGCGGTGACCACCGGCGGCGGCGACGAGGAGCACCGGGCGCCATGGTGGCGACAGCATAGGGCCGGTGGCTGTGGACTACGGGCGCATGAAACCGATGGCCGTAGCGCCCGCGACGAAGCGAGGGGGGTGTGCGGGGCGTGTACGAGGGGTGACCGGGTGCGGGCAACGGCACGCAGGCGCGGCCAGCGTGCGTCGAACGCACGCGTGCACAACGCGTGGGAGGGATACGGGGACATGGGGGAGAGGGGAGGGGCCTCACGTTCTTCGTGAGAAGGGGGCGGCGAGGCTCGGGGGCGACCCGTGGGGAGGAGGACAGAGACGATCGACGAAGACGGGGAGGCGGTCCGGCGACGGGCGCGGCGATGAGGAGGCCGTTGATGGAGAGGGCGAGAGGGCGGCGCCGACGGGGACGTCGGGCGACGGTGGACGGCTTCGGGCGACGGGTGGCCGTGCCAGGGCAAGGCAGTAGGGACGAGGGAGCGAGGTGGGGACGGGGCGGCATCGGTGTGGAGGCGGGCGCCAAGGTGAGGCGGGCGGCGGAGGGCGACGCCATCTGGGGAGGTGCCGACGCCGGGACGACGCGAGGAGAGGGGCAGGCGGCGAGGCGGGCCCGGTGAGGCGGGCGTGGTCTCTCGGCGGGCGACGGCGACGGCGTTTATGGCCTCCTCCTCGATCCCAATCCAAATCGGGGAGAGGGGGAGGAGATATTTTCGGGAGGAGTGGGGAGTGGGGGAGTATCGGTTAGGTTCTGGACGCCTCGATTCAATCATACACTAATCATGCACGCAAATGTGTACGATCAAGATCAAGACTCACGGGAAGATATCACAACACAACTCTACAAATAAAATAAGTCATACAAGCATCATAATACAAGCTGTGGGCCTCGAGGGCTCGAATACAAGTGCTCGATCATAGACGAAGCCATGGAAGCAACAATATCTGAGTACGTACATAAGTTAAACAAGGTGCCATATGATGGCTAGCACAAACCGATACATGATCGAAGAGGAGCAGCCTCCCGCCTCGGGATCCTCCTAGGTCACTCCCCGTCGTCGCGAAGCGGGCTGCACGTAGTAGTAGGCACCTCCGGAGTAGTAGTCGCCATAGGCGGTGGCGCCGCCCCGAGCTCCATCGCCCGATTGCAAGAATCGAGTATAGGTAGGGGGGAAAGGGGGAAACTATGAAACCGTGAGTACTCATCCAAAGTACTCGCAAGCAAGGAGCTACACTACATATGCATGGATATATGTGTAAAGGCCATATCATGGACCGAATCTGCAGTAATGCCGTAATAAGAGGGGATAGTTAGTGTTAACGAAGACTACGCTCGACACCTGCCTTGCAATGTAGGAGGATAAACAAGTCCTCCAAGTAACATCATATAGCAATAATCCTACCCGCAATCCCCTCACTCATATCCCCGAGCGAGAGCGACCACCGGCTGTATCCGCACTTGGAAGGGTGGGTTTTATCAAGTATCCGGTTCTAGTTGTCATAAGCTCAAGGTACAACTCCAAGTCGCCCTGTTATCAAGATCACGGCTATCCGAATAGATTAACTTCACCGCAGGGTGCACCATCTTACCCAAGACGCTTGATCCCATTTGGCCGACACACTTTCCGGGTCATGCCCGCCGCAGAAGATCAACACGCCGCAGCCCCACCTAGGCACAACAGAGAGGCCAAAGACGCCGTTCAAACCTGCGCCAGGGTCTGGCCCATCGCCTGAGCACACCTCACGACGCTATGTGACGCTGGCCGAAGCGCACTCTAGCCCATCAGCGCTCCAAATCCAATCGGCGCAGACGCCGGCCCGTCACGCCGACGTCAAGTACTTCTACCGATACCACGACGCCGATACCCATAACTACTCCCCGCGTAGATGGTTAGTGCGATAAGCTCGTGAGCCAACCCAGATCAAATACCAAGACCTCGTTGTTGCAGTTAAGTAACCATGAACGCCGAACAGGCCAGGCCCACCTCTCTCCTAGGCGGTCTCAACTGCCTGCCCTCCGGCCACAAAGATCCACTCTGCTGGGTGCTCCATCACCGCCCGACTTTTAGTCTCACATGTATCATGTATAAGTATATAGTATATACCCGTGATCAACTCCCCGAGTGATCATGGCCCGATAGTATAGCACGCGATTTGACAAGTATGAAGGGCCACAGATGAAAGTACTAGCATCCTATACTAAGCATATAGGATTGCAAGGTAACAATGGTTACAAGGACAAAGCTATGCAACAAAGATAGGAGTATCTCAAAACAAGAATATGCTATACTACTCTAATGCAAGCAGTATAGAGAAGAGTAGGCGATATCCGGTGATCAAGGGGGGGCTTGGTTGCTTGCTCCGCAAGAGAGAGGGTCACAACACCGTAGTCGAACCGCCAGCAGCAGCGGGCCGGTCTCAGAGTCTACCGGAGAGAAGAGGGGAAGAAACAATGAATACAAAGTAAACAGATGCATATCGATGCATGACATGCCAAGAAGCGATGCTAGGCGTGTTCTAACGTGGTATGAGGGGGTATCGTTAGGGGGAAACATCCGAAGTTTTCCTTCCGACGCCCCGCTGGCATGCATGAACCGAGAGGAAAGTTTGCAGGTCTCGATAGGTTAGGGTGTGTGGTGGACGAACGGACTGCGATCCGGATCCGCTCTCGCTGCTCGAGCAACTTTCATATAGAAAACATTTTCATCGGAGTTACGGTTTAAAAGATATGATTTTCTAAAGATTTAAATCATTTTCCGATTTTAATTATATATTTAATTCCAACCTTATCCAAAAACAGCAGTGTGATGACGTAGGCATGACATCGAGTGATGTCAAGAGGTCAACTGGTCGGTTGACCAGTCAAACCCGACATGGGGACCCACCATCATAGACAAGGGTTAACAGTAGTTTAAACTAACCTAAAATTAGTTAGAAATCCATCGGGCCCACCTCACAGGTGTCTAATTAGGTTTTAATTAATTAAATTAATTAATTAGCAGTTTATATATTTGTTTTTATTCGCTTATGACATGGGCCCGTGATGTCAATGGCTATAATCGCCACGCTAAGGGCTGACGGGTCAACCTTACCAACTAGGGACCAGCAGGGCCCATCGGGCTCCTGGGTGGCCCTGTGCCAACCACGAGGCGCGGCGGTCGGCGCCGGTCACGGGTATGACGCCGTAACGCCAAGCGGGGCAACCGGCTCGCTGAATTGCCCGGCAGCCAGCTTAGCGCCGGACCGCGCGCCGAGAGCCAGACGCGGTGCATCCGGGCGGGTAGGGGCGGCAGGGCTGGGTACGCCGAAATGGCGCGCGCGATTTAGGTGGCGGAGGCGAGGTTCGGGCGCTCACGAGGTAGGTGCTAAGGGGCACGGAGGGAGGCCAGCGGCACGGTGGCTTCAGCGAGCGGCCCGAAAGCACGCCGTGCTCGGGTGAGTATGACGATGCCCATGCCGACGGGCGGCGGCAGCTATGCGCGAGAGCCGCGT